>WAAF01021075.1:0-13809 GCA_013400475.1 Tricholaema leucomelas
GTGAAAATTAGTCACCCACCTCCAAGTGCAGACCCCCTGAGCCAGATGTTTCTAATCCTCAAGTGACACTCAACTTAGGGAAGGGAGCACCTGAACACTAGGCAATATTGGTGGGGGGTGGGCTGAAAGAAAGGTATCCCAAAATAATCGATTGATGGGTTATTCACCAGGCAGTTAGAAATGGTTGTGAAACACTGGCCTGAGCCCACCGTTGATAAGAGGACAGGGGTGCCTCCTAGGAACTGTGGACTTCATCCCTCAATGGTGAGTGTGGGCAGGTGAAGCATAGAGGTCTGTGAGCTCACCAAACAGTTGTAAAATTGTAACGAGTTTGGGAGGTGGATTTGGTTTGTGCTTAGCTTGACTTTAAGCTGAAACAATCACAGGCACTTACAGTCTCATTCAAAGTAATTAAGCCAAGAGCTTCACCTGGGCAGACTCAGGGAGCCTGTCTTTTGGTGGGGGGTGTCCTGCACTGATACTTTATCAGTATCTGAGGGCGTTGACTAAAAGGTATCAGTTCCTTCTGAAATGCTTGATTCGGTAAACTCTAATGCTGAAGATTCCTTGATGTATTGTCAGAAGTACTTGTGTTCTTACCATATTAAAGACCTCTCAAGTTTTGCAGGCTACAAGTCTCCTTGCAGCATCACTACACCAAAGGACTGCACTTTCCTCATACACTGGCAGATTCATCAGACCNTTCATCAGACCCACGGGGAAGCTTTACCTAAGCTTCAATGGACTCCCATCTGAAGGACTGATGGGGTGGGGGGATGTGGAATTAATGTATTCTGTTCAGTTTTGTTAAGTGATTCAGCATTGTTCCTTTGTCTAAAATATGTCTTTGGGTGTATTGTCTTAGTAAGAAATTATTTGGGTGCTTCGTATTGCAGTATGAGGGGTCATGTGCATCCTGAGGGGAGATGGAACAATGTCCTTTTTCCTAGCCCATTGGGAATGACAAATTCTATAAAAAGTTACCACCTAATTGGACTGGGGTTTGCTATACTGCACTGATTCACCCACTATTCTTCTTACTCCCAGGTGGAGAAAGAAAGGGTCTGAGAATCAAAGTATACGATAATTTGGGAAGAAAGAGAAGGTCCATCTTCACTCATTTGGCACAAGGTAGTGGTCAAAAGCTGGGAAGAGGTGACTGGACTTCTCCAACAGATTATTGAATACTATGGTCCTCTGCCTGGAACAACACCAAATGGTTCTTGATTATCTGTTAGCAGCAGACAGAGGGGTTTGTAGAAAATTAAATGATTCCAACTGTTGTCTACAGATAGATGACAGTGGGAAAGCAGTGAAACGAATGTCTTCTGGGATTAGAAAATTAGCTCATATACCTATCCAAACCTGGGAAGGATGGGATATGAGCTGGTTCTCCTCATTTCCAGGGGGACCTTGGTTTAAACAGATGTGGTTTTATTTGTTACGTGTTTTGGCATTGTTACTTTCCTTGCCATGTATCATGCCCTGTTTTATATAACTGGTTCAACATGTAGTATCCAATAGGCAATTTGTATCCACTGATGGTGTAAAACACATTCGGGCCATTACCCAATCAAAACNCCTTTGAAACTCCTGAACCTCAGCCTGGCTGGAATGTCCAGGATTATCTCAGCTACCCGGAAGGGAAAAGGCCTATGTGTAAGGAATATGTGTATTCAGGGTATGGAGAGGTAGAGCCAGGGAGGGGGCGGAGTTCCTCTCCCCAGTGGCAACCAACCCCTGCTAATGCATGAGGATACAGAGGAAGATTTCCTGGGGAGCTGCAGCCAGGCACCAGGCAGAAAACTGTATAAAACGCAGGAGGGATATCTGCCAAAGTGTGGCACTCCCAGCAGACCACCAGTGGCACTCCCACCAGAGTATCCAGTGGCCCTCCCACCAGAGCATCCAGTGGCACTACCACCAGACCACCAAAGGCGGACCAGAACCAGAAGAACCTCTGACTGGCTCCACGGAAGGTCATCCCAGGGCCACGCACCTCTCTCTCTCTCTCTCCCCACCAACCTGCGACTGAGGGTAGTATGATCACAGCTCTTTTCCTTCCCTGCTTCTTCTCTCTTCTTCTCCATCTTTCTCTTTATCCCTCTTTCTCTCTCTCCCCCTTCCCCTTCTCTCCCTCTGTTTTGTCCAACTTCATCCTTTAATCAATAGTTTTTGTGGTGATATATGGTTTCGTTTGCACCTTAATTCTCTCCCTCTACTCCACTCAGGTGAGACTCCATTTGGGATACTCTGTCCAGTTCTGGAGCCCCTATTGCAAGAAAGATGTGGATGAACTGGAATGTGTCCAGAAAAGGGCCACAAGGAAGATCAGAAGGCTGGAGCACCTCTCCTATGAGGACAGACTGAAAGAGTTAGGTCTGTTCAGTCTGGAGAAGTCTCTAAGAAGACCTTATTGTCACCTTCCAAGAAAGTGGATTGTGATCCTACAAGAAAGCTGGTGAGGGACTTTTTTAGGATGTCAGGTAGTGATAGGACTAGGGGGAATGGAGCAAAACCAGAAGTGAGTAGATTCAGATTGGATTTTAGGAAGAAGTTCTTTGCCATGAGAGTGGTGGGACACTGGAACAGGTTGCCCAGCGACGTGGTGGAAGCCCCATCCCTGGATGTTTTTAAGGTCATGCTGGATGTGAGTCTGGTTGATCTCATCTAGTATGAGGTGTCCCTGCCTATGGCAGGATGTTGGAGATGGATGATCTTTAAGGTCTCTTCCAATTCTGACAATTCTGTGATTCTGTGAAATTTTATTACCTTAACCCTTCCATTCTGTTTCCATTATATTAAAACTTCAAACACACAGAAACACATTTCTTGACAAACTGAATGAGAGGTGAAATTACTTCAATGACAGTTGGGTCACTGGAGGCTGGATGCTATACTCACACTCATACCCTCAACTTACAATACCTAGAAGAATGGAATAGCTAAAAATATGATAGCCGTGCACACATCTTATGAGTGTTTACTTATGAAAACTCTCCAAGCTTATTCAGCAGGAACACAAATGCAGAACGTTTGTTTTATGTACTTGACAATAAGATACAAAAATTTGCTGAAGCAGGCAAAGGAAATTTATCAGCCAATTTAAGGCTTCACATCTGAAAACCAGGATTCTGCTTATTTTCTTTGTCACCTTTTTTAGTGTTTAGTTCAAAATGTGCGTATTTTCAATAACTGATTATTATAATTCTTGTTTGTAAAGCTACTGAATTAATTTGTTAATTATTTTAACAGACTTTTGCCTTATACTTTCAAATAGAAATAATTCTTGCTATGAAAGAGAATTTAAGGTTCCAGGTAAAGGTCTGAACTAGCCTTTACTGACACACATCACATGTATCCTCATTGCCTTAATCAAGCCTATTCCTAATTTGCATATCATAACACCTACAAGGAAACATCAACAAAGTGACAGTTGTTCAGTTTATACCCCAAACTTTTTCCTTTCTTTTCTGCACCTGGATGTGATGGTTTGGGTGTCCCCCGCCACCCACACTTTTAGAAAGTACCCAGACTAGACTCAGTCGGCTCTGGAAATTTGAATGAAGCTTATATTTACAGCTAGCACAATTTACAAGCAGATATTTACAGTATATACAGTTATAGACAGAAATATACAAGGTAAAAAAAAAAGTAATACAGACACAGCTCCACTCCCAGAAACCTGAGTCCCCAGGAGGGGCTCTCAACTCCCCTCACCTTCCCCTACCCATCTCAACCTTACCCCAGTCCTAAGGAAGAATGGAGGTTCGGCCAAGAGGGTTAAAAAGCAAGGTGGAGTCCAGCCAGCAGCTTCAGCTTCTCCCCAGCAGGCAAAGCTCCGCAGAGAAGAGAAGAAGCAAGTGCCGTAATCTTTGTTTTGCCTTTCTTCTTTACACATCCCAGCAAGACTGTGAGAGAAGTAGACCTCACCATTGTTTTCATTTCACAGCCTATCATCTAGTTCTTCTCACCAAAACATGCTAGCTAGGCTCAAACTAGCACACTGGATTTCACACTTAAACAATAAATTTAGCATGTAAGTATTAGCACTGTTAGCTTTATGCAAATGAGAAAGGACTTTTCTCATACGGACAGTTTCTGAAGTGCTGAAGTCATTTAAAACACTAATTCCCATTGACTGTAGATTTAATACTAATTGAAAAAATACATTAAACACCTATGAAGAAAGGTTGGAAAGCTGACATTATTCAGATAAGAGTTCTAACTACTACTCTAGGGAATTATATTACAAGCTTAGTGGCCAAAGAAAATCAATTTAATGGAAAGAAATGGTGCCAGAGGGATGGACTTGGGGGTGAATTGCAACTTGGTATGCTACATTTTCACACATCTGTCATGGAGTGTCCTGTATACCCCAAAATTCCCCTCCCTCTGTGTTTTGAATAGGAGAGAAAAAAAAGGTGCAAACAGACCCGTTCTCCCCCCACTGCCCTGCAGGTGTGAAGCGGAGGAGCAAGGGACCCTTCAGGCATGAGGGGTGCCCCGTGTCGGGCCCGCGCTGGACTCAGCTGGGGATTGGCTCTGTGCTCTTTGCACCTTGGAAGTGGTAACTCAGCTCTTTGTCTAGGAAGGGTATAAATATTGGGAGGACTTCCCACCTTGGGGTTCCCGCCTTGGGGTGCTCCTGCCGTAGAGTTCATTCCTGCCTTGGAGTTCTCCCCTCACCTGGATAGCTTCTACACACAGAGCCTCTTCTCACTCCGAAGACAAGCTCTGAAGGACAACTTCACCTTAAGCACCGCCCATTGTGCAGCTTCATAGCTCTTTAACGACCCTGGGAGCCTTCTGAAAGACCCGAAGGCACAAGCAATTTGAATCGCCCTTCCTTTCAAGCCAGCGCGCTTCTGTTTGTAAGTAGCTTTGGGCTCAGCCTTATTTTATAGCGGGGAATGCTATATTTAATAGCTCAAGCCTTTTCCAACTTCTGACTTCAAAATTAGTGAAGTCTACCTGTGGCATCCATGTAGATATTCTCAACCAACTAAGAACCTGCTAATTAAAACTAAATTATTTTCTGTATATAGTTTTGGGGGTGTGTTTTCAGGGAAATAAAATAACTCTATTTTTTTATATAATTCCCGACTCGGCCACATTAATTCCCTGCCTCCATAACAACATCTTCAAAAATCCAGAGTGACAAAATTACCATTTGTCTACTAAAAGTGGAGGTTTTTACATTGTACGTGAAGGCTAAGAAAAGAACCTTGTTTTATTGTCATGGAGGGCCTGTAGGCCCAAAAATAGGTTTCTTTTTTGCCTTACCTTGCCCAAACATGTTTTCCTACCTAAACTAGAGGCAAACACATTAAATGGGTAAACAAGCACAAAAGGGGTACAGTAAGCCCGATGCCACAAAGTCTGGCCTGCCTAAGGTCCAGGTTGCAAACAGGTTGCATAAGGTGGTTGTAAACATGTTGCATAAGCCCACATGCTTAGT
The DNA here is from genome assembly GCA_013400475.1 of Tricholaema leucomelas. NCBI lineage: Eukaryota > Metazoa > Chordata > Aves > Piciformes > Lybiidae > Tricholaema lacrymosa > Tricholaema leucomelas. Next base: position 5,462 of record WAAF01021075.1, read on the forward strand.
GTGTGGCCCACCTATGCTCTTCCCATATTTGGGAAAGTCCAGGCTTGTGATTTTGCCTATTATGGTATTGTTTGGCTGACTGGCAAACCCTGATTGGTCATTCTAATGGCCAAAGGGCTATTAATCTCAGCCCACAATTCATAAAGAGGGGCACACAAGGAAACAACATGCTCTGGCTTCACCTTCTGGTCAGACTCCACTGCTCTGGCTTCACCTGCCTGCTCTGACTCCATTGCTGCAGCTCTTTTATTCTCACTCTCACTTCACCAGTGTGCTCACACTCACGCTCAGGCCCCATGCTCGGGCCCCCCCCGGCTTGGGCCCCCTCTGCTTACGATCACTCACAATCAGGCATTCCTGCTTCTTATTAGATTTAGCCTGCCTTTATCTATGGAGCTCAGACTCCGAGCAGCTGTGCACCGTATTGTATGCCTGCTGCCTTCATTGCCTGTTAAACGCCATTGCTGCCAAGATACCAGGAAGCAAACCCTGCATGCGATCAGCCTGAGTAGCCAGCATGAGAACCGCACTCAGACGGCATCCTTCTCCTGCACCTGAGGCCCTGCCAACAGTCCTCAGACCAGCCCCTGGACAAAACATCCGGAAGAAGCCAGAAGACAAGGGCAGAGATTGCATCCTCGCCAGAAGAACAAGGTCAGAGACTGTAATCATTTCTCCAGAAGCCAGGAAGATTCTCATTTCCCCTAAGGCCAGGAGGATTCCAGCCTCAAGGTCCATGGGCAAAGCTCCCCTGAAGGTTTGGACACTAGTAATAGGCTGTGATGTAGCCCCAGAGGGTGATAGATGATTATTTATGATTAATCAGAATTGTGAGTAAATGCTTTAATGCCTCTGTAATTTCTATAATCTCCTGCCATAGAGCAGAGTTTCAGCCCACTCTGCTGGGTAAATAGTACATAGACTCCAAAGCTGTATTTGCTGTGGGGAAACCTCTTCTCTCTGTTTATAGCTATTGTAACATAGCTAAAATAAGTTATATTGTGTTATTAATCCCATAAGGCCTTCCATAACTGTGTAGAATTCATTTTATATTAATATACAGTGGTTGGGGGTGGCAAGAGTTCAGAATATTGAAGTTAATAAATATATATTTTCATACGTATTATCTCACACCAATTAATTTCTCCCCTTCGCCACAAATCGGCATAGGCGGCAGAATCCCCCTCCGCGACATTATCATTGTTGATTGTTTTTTTTTTAAATCACTCAACTTAGAACTCCTGTGTTCAGAACTCTTGAATCATATTTTTTTCACATGTATTAAATTAATGTAAGTAGAACATCATATGTAGGATGACAATGGTGATTCTTCCTTAAAGACTAAAAAAATACAAAAAAAAAAAAAAAAAACAAAACAACAAGATTAATGAACCAGAAGGGTTTTCTAGCTGGAAAATCCACCATTTCTCTTCTTTTGAATTTCTGGAGAAACAGAGTTTCAAAAAGCATGGATTTTCTTCTGATAGTCTTATTTTTTGAGTCCTTAATATGACATAACATGGAAACAGTGATTCATTCTAAAAACTGAAATGTGGAATTCAGCTTAAAACTATAGTAACCTGAATTTTACCAGATAAACCAAAGTACCTCCATGGGACTTCTGCATGTACTGCTAAGGACTGTGTACTAGGTTGAAGCTAGACCAAGAGAGGTGGGAGACTTTCTTGCAACAGGCAGAGTTCTCAAGCACCCTGTCCCAGGCAGGAAATCAGCAACACAGCCATGGCAGCTGATACAGCACTGAAGGGGCATTGCTTACTCCCAGCCTGGGCTATATCTGTTTCCAGAAAGTGACAGCTATCCAGAACAGCACCGAACACGGTGGGAAAATACAGCATAGTGCATCAGAAAGGGCATGATATGGCAATTTATATGGCAGTTCAAGCAAGCAGGGTGAAATAACTCTCCTAGATCAAAGGTAAACTGGGAAATTCAGCAGGAACAAGGAAGTTTAATTATGGTGCCCACCTGGAGAAAGGCCACATCCTCCTCTTCACTGGCCACAAGGATTGTTCAGATTGAGCTCCCTCAAAAACACACAGCTGTTCAGGTCTCCAGCTGCAGCAAGAGTCGCAGACTCTCTTAGAAACTAGTTCAAAGTAAGAAAAGTGGTTGTGTGAGATGTGATCGTGTGGAACTATTTATTCAGCCTGGTGGTAAAACTAATAAAGGAAATGGATAGGCTAAGTAATATTAGGGAGCTCTGGAAGGGGGGGTTGGACTCAGTGATCTCCTTGGGTCCCTTCCAACTCCTAACATCCTGTGATCCTGTGAGATAGACATGTGGAACCACACTGTGACCTCCTGGAGACAGGAGCATGGGCAGGAAAAATGACCAAAAGAACCTCAGAATCAAAGAAGCAAATGGACAGGGCATCCTTCCTGTGCTAGAATGTGGATAGTGTCCCAAAATAAAATAGAGGGTGGAAGAAAGTCCCCATTAGCAAAGGCAAGTGAAGTCTCTCCTTGCTCCCCAGGTGCCACTAAGTCTCTACAGATGGAGAATCATTCAAAAAACTATATGAGTATCAATTCAGCTACCCCAGAAAGTTTGCAAACATCAAAAAGAGCTACTCCCCAAAGTATTAACACCACTTCTATAAAGGAAAAAAGAAAAATCATAGTTACAGGTGACTCTCTTATGAAAAGTACAGAGGGTCCAATATGCCAAGCACACACTTTTCCCAGGGAAGTCAGCTGCCTCCCACGAGCCCAGATTAGAGATATCACCAGGAGACTTCCAAGCCTAGTTAAGAACTCAACTACCCAGTATTATTATTCCACGTGGGTGGTGAGAAAGCTGTAATACTGTCTCAGTTCTAATTTAAATTCCCCGAGACTCTAATAAATTTGATAGAACCAATGACAATTTGTAAAGTGCCCTTCCCTCTCCCTCCCTCCTTCCCCAAAGAAAGGAATTAGAAGTAGAGAAGAAAGGTAATCACACCCAAATAAATCAATCTCACTCAATTCAGAAGTTAAAAAGAAAAGTTTCACAATAACTTAAAAGGGTGTCAGAGGTAGGGAGGTTACAAAGGTGTAGGGAAGGGAGAATAACAAATACAAAAGGTATAAATACAACCTGAGTTTGTGATGGTGATGACCACGTGGTAAATGGCTGGTAACGTGTGTGGAGAGATGCAGGGATGCAGAGAGAGCTGCAGTGTGGTCCAGAGAGAGAGAGGAACAGGAAGTCCCCCTTTTATGGGACAGGAAGGGGGGAGTATGTGAAGAAAATCAAGAAGGCCTTTTACAGTCACATCAATGAAACAAGAAGGTTAAGGAAAATATACCACCCCTGAAGAACAGGTGAGAAGGAGGCCAAGGTTCTCAGCAACCTTTTTTCCTTAGTCTTCACTCTCAACCTCTCTCCCAATACTTCCAACGTTTCCCAAGTTAAAAAAATACAGGGTCCCTCCCACTTTATGTAAAGATCAGTTTTGAGACCTGTTGTGGTTTGGTCCTGTCTGGGGGCCAAATGCCCACCAAAGCCGCTCTATTACACTCCTTCTTAAATGGATAGGAGGGAGGGGAAAGTATAACAAAAGCCAGTCATAAGAAAGAAGCAAGTTAACAATGTGTACAGGGTTAATCCTCCAGGGGGAGTAACCTTGAACCTCACCACAGGTGGTCTTGACTCCTCCCCAAGGGTAGGTCTGAACACTAGGGTGATGGTTAGCCCACTCCCCCTGTCTAAAGATCCATAAAAGCAGGGGGAGAGACACAATGACAACAAGCAAAGTAATAGGCTGCATGGAAGCAAAAGCAGAGAGAGAGATGTTAATCTCTATTTCCCATCAGTAGATGATGTTCGGTCTCAGGAAGCAGGGCTCTCTATGCTTGGTGGTTACTNATACTAGCATCACCATCCTGTTCCTGTTTCTCTTCGTTTCACCATGTGGTCATCATCCACGAGATGGACAAAGCCATCACCATCAAAATTCGGTTGTATTTACACATTTTGTATTTGTTTTCCCTTCCCTATATGTTTATAACTTCCCTATCTCAGGTACGTTTTTAATTTATTGTTAAACTTTTCTTTTTAACTTCCAAATCGAGTGCAATTTATTTATTTGTGTGTGTTTACCTTTCCTCTCTCCACATTTAATTTCTTTCTTCTGGGAAAGAAGGAGGAATAGGCAAGGGCACTCTATAAAATTGTTATTGGTTGTATCAAATTTATTTGAGTCTCTGGAAATTTAAATTAGAACTGAGACACAATGACAACAAGCAAAGTAATAGGCTGCATGGAAGCAAAAGCAGAGAGAGAGATGTTAATCTCTATTTCCCATCAGTAGATGATGTTCGGTCTCAGGAAGCAGGGCTCTCTATGCTTGGTGGTTACTTTCGGAGAATGGATGCTGCCGGTGGAGCACTTGGGATAAAACGACTCTTTGTTCACCAACATGGTTAGGTGGTCATTCTCCTCTTTATTTCCATGATACAGTGACTTAGATGTTTTCTCAGAAGAGGCGTGCACAACTAAGATTGGTACATGTGGAGGGCACAGGGTTACATGTGAGGCATACATAGGCTGATTAAACCATAACAATCTGAGGGTCAACCTCTGGGGCTGGCTAACCTAACCCACTGCAGCTGTGTGTGGGGTACTCATTGTTTACAGCTTGGTTTCCTGAGCCCAAGATGGGCCCAAGGACACTTCTCAGCATGAGTTGCTCATGTTTATCAATTTGTGTCCTCTGCTAGCAAGAAATTCATCCACAGGATGCCATGGACGAATCTTCACAAACTTCCTCCTTTCACTTCATTCTTTGAGCTAACAGCATGGAATATTCTTTTGGCCAGTCTGGATCAGCCGGTTCAGCTGTGTCGTCTCAGCATCTTGGGACAGGGAGATCTTGGGAAAAAGCCAGCCTGGGGGTTCAGCTCAACAGTAGTCAAAGTGCTGATGCCTTACCAATGCACAGCTATAGCACTGCAAAACACAGTGTTAGAATGATGTTTTGAGGAGAACTAACCCTAGATCAGATCAATCCAAACCTACTACAGACCACCTAAGGAATGTGAGCATACACAAGTCTATGGAATCTGATCAAATTCATCCCAGAGTCCTGAGAGAATTGGCTGTTGTAGTCACAAAGACGCTCTCCATATTTGAAAAGTCCTGGCAGTTAAGTGAAGACCCTGGTAACTGGAAAAAAGGAAACATTGTAGCCTTTTTTAAAAGGGTAGACAGGAGAACTTGTCTAACTGCTGACCTGTCAGCCTCACCTCTGTTCTTGAGTAGATTATGAAGCAGATTCTCTGGGAGGTGATTGAAGGCAGCCATCAGGACTTCACTAAGGGCAAGTCCTGGCTAAAAAACACAGTGTCTTTCTATGATGGAGTGATTACATCAGTGGATAAGGCATGGCTTACATACGCATTTCTGGATTTCTGAAAGTCTTTTGACACTGTCCCCCAAAACATCCTAATTGCCAGCTTGGGGAGATGTGGATTTGATGGGCTTACTGTCAATGGATAAGGAAATGGCTGGATGGTTACTTCTATAAAGTAATGGTCAAGGATTTGAAGTCCAGATGGAGAACAGTGACAAGTGGTGTCCCTCAGGGGTCCATAGCAGAATTTGTGCTGTTTAATATTTTCATCAATGATAGAAACAGTGGGATTGAGTGCACTATCAACAAGTTTGTAGATGACACCAAGCTGAGACGTACTGTTGATATATTAGAAGAATGAAATGTCATCCAGAAGGACCTGGACAAGGTGAAGAGAGCAGCCCTGATAAACCTCATGAGGACTAACAAGACCAAGTGAAGGGTCCTGAACCTAGGTCAGAAAAATCCTCATTATTAATATAGGCAGTGAAGTAAGGTGACAGAAGAAACCCTGTGGAAAAAGACTTGGACATTCTGGTAAAAGAAAAGCTGGACATGAGCCAACAAAGTGTGCTTGCAGCCCAGAAGATCAGTCACATCATGGGCTACATCAAATAAATCATGGCCAGAAGATCAAGAGAGGTACTTTACTCTTCTCTGGTAAGACCTCAACTGGTATACTGAGTGCAGCTATGGTGCCTTCAGCACAATAAGGATATGGATCTGATGGAGTGGGTCTAGAGGAGCACGATGAAAATAATCAGGGGGCTGGAACACCTCTTCTATGTGAACAGGCTGAGTGAGGTAGAGTTGTTCATCCTGAAAAAGACAAAGCTCTGTGGAAGTTCAGGGGAGACGTTACTGCTGTCTACAACTACCTGAGGGGTGGTTGTAGCCAGGAGGAGGTTGCTGTCTTCTCTCAGGCAGCCAGCACCAGAACAAGAGGACACAGCCTCAAGATATGCCAGGGGAAATTTAGGCCTGAGGTGAGGAGAAAGTTCTTCACTGAGAGAGTCATTGGCTGCTGGAATGGGCTGCCCAGGGAGGTGGTGGAGTCGCTGTCCCTGGAGCTGTTTGAGGCAGGATTGGACATGGCACTTGGTGCCATGGTCTAGCCTTGAGCTCTGTGGTAACGGGTTGGACTTGGTGATCTACGAGGTCTCTTCCAACCTTGGTGATACTGCGATACTGTGATAATGTGATCTAACAGTGGCCTTCCAGTACCTGAAGAGGGCCTACAATAAGGGTGAAAAAGGCCTGTTTGCAAACGCCTGTGGAGATAAGATGAGTCATAGAATCAACCAGGTTGGAAGACACCTCCAAGATCATCCAGTCCAACCTATCACCCAGCCTTGTCCAATCAAATAGACCATGGCACTAAGTGCCTCATCCAGGCTTTTTCTTGAGCACCTCCAGGGACAGCTACTCTACCACCTCCCTGGGCAGCCCATTCCAATGGCAAATCACTCTGTTTGGCAAGAACTTCCTCCTAACATCCAGCCCATACACCCTACTACACAATTTGAGACTGTGTGCCCCTGTTTTATTGCTGGTTGTCTGGGAGAAGAGACCAACCCCCACCTGGCTACAATCTCCCTTCAGATAGTTGTAGACAGCAATGAGGTCACCCCTGAGGCTCCTCATCTCCAGGCTAAGCAACTCCAGCTCCCTCATCCTCTTCTCATAGAGTTTGTGTTCCAGGCCTCTCACCAGCTTTGTTGCCCTTCTTTGGACATGTTTCAGCACCTCAACATCTCTCTTGAATTGAGGGGACCAGAACTGGACACAGTACTCAAGGTGTGGTCTGACCAGTGTTGAGTACAGGGGAAGAATAACCTCCATCGCCCTACTGGCCAAGCTGTTTCTGACCCAGGCCAGGATGCCATTGGCTCTCTAAGCCACCTGGGCACACTGCTGGCTCATCTTCAGCCTACTATCCACTAGTACACACAGGTGCCTTTCTTCCTGGCTGCTCTCCAGCCACTCTGTCCCCAGCCTGTAGTGCTGCTTGGGGTTGTTGTGGCCAAAGTGCAGAACCCTGCACTTGGCCTTGTTAAATTTCATCCCATTGGCCTCTGCCCACCCATCTAGCCTGTCTAGGTCCCTCTGCAAGGCTCTCCTACCTTCCAACAGATCAACACAGGGCCATTGGCTACTGGAATGGGCTGCCCGGGGAGGTGATGGAGTAGCCGTCCCTGGACCTGTTCAAGGCAAGATTGGACGTGGCACTTGGTGCCATGGTCTAGCCTTGAGCTCTGTGGCAACAGGTTGGACTTGATGATCTATGAGGTTTCTTCCAACCTTGGTAATACTGTGATACTCTTAACATCTGCTCCAAGCTTGGTGTCATCTGTGTATAGGGTTAACACTCCAGGGAGAGTAACCCTGAACCTGACCCTAGGTGGTCTTGACCCCTCCCCAGAGGTGGGTCTGAACACCATCAGGTGATGGCTAGCCCAATCCCCCTTCCTGTCCCATAAAAGAAGGGGGACTTCCTGTTTCACTCTCTCTGCACCTCTCCGCACCTCTCTGGATTCTCTGCTCCCTGCATACCAGCATTGCTATCTGTTCCTGGTTTCTCTTTTGTTTTACCATGTGACCATCACCCACGAGGTAGACAAAGCCATCACCATCACAATTGGGTTGTATTTATACATTTTGTATTTGCTTTTCCTTTCCCTATATCCTTTGTAAATTCCCAACCTCAGATACCTTTTTAAGTTATTGTTAAACTTTTCCTTTTAACTTCCAAATCGAGTGAGATTCATTTATTTGTGTGTGCTTATTTCTCTTTCTCTATCTATCTAATCCCTTTTCTCTGGGAAAGAAGGAGGAAGAGGGAAGGGCACGCTATAAAATTGCTATCGGTTCCATCAAATGCATCTGAGTCTCTGTAAATTTAAACTAGAACCGGCACAATCTGCAAGCTTACCAAAGCTGGACTCAATCCTCCCATTCAGATCATCAATAAAGATGTTGAATAGGACT
>WAAF01021076.1:17830-29333 GCA_013400475.1 Tricholaema leucomelas
CTTCCACCCAGTGCCCCTTATGCTGTCATTAGGCATCACCCAGCAGAGCCTGGCTCCAGCCTCCTGGCACTTACCCTTTAAAGCTCATCTATGCCAACCTCCTTGCAGTCAGCAGGGACATCTGCAACTGGGATCTGGGAAGAAGCCCAGAATGGTTTGGGTTGGAAGGGACCTTTCAAGTTATCCAGTTTCAACTCATGGAATCATAGAATCACAGAATCAGTCTGGGTTGGAAGGGACCACAAGGATCAGCCAGTCCCAACCCAGGGACACCCTACCCTAGCTCAGCCTGCCCACAGCCTCATCCAGCCTGTCCTTAAACACCTCCAGGGATGGAACCTCAACCACCTCCCTGGACAACCTGGGCCAGGGTCTCAGCACCCTCAGAAGGAAGAACCTCTGTGTTGACACCACCAGGTACCTGCTCTCCTCCCAGAGAGATGGAGCCAAGATCTATCTGTTGTGCTCAGTAAGAAACAATATCAGCTCTTTCCTCCCAGCCTGGAAGTCTCTTTAAGTTGAAGAAAGACCCTAAAAGTCCACCTATTGATTCGGCTGTTGCTGGGTTTTCTTTTCCTCTGCTCTCACTGTCTCCTTGAATGCACTAAAATACCTTCCCGGGCTGAGCACGAAGCCAGCCAGAAGTGAGTACTCCGTAATTAACACATCTTTTAGAAGCCTTCTCAGCCTTTAATGACTTCCAAAACTTCACCAAAAGGCCTCTTTTCAGTCCCAATTTGCGGGAGATTTGATATTGTTCTTTGTCTCCTTCCTGAGATGGGAAGGCAGAGCTCTTCCTCCTAACTAAGAGAAGCATCTCCTGCTGTGAGAAGAAGATGAGAAGCTCCAAGTCTGTAGTTATTCAGGTAACTTTCTTCTTTCTCCTCCTTTCAAAGTCTTGTTTTATAGATATATATTTATATATTTCTCTCCTTTTTTTCCCTCCCCCCTCCCCTACCTTCTCAGCCAAGTCCATTCTGTGTGGATCTCTGCCTGGGAACAAAAGGATGTTATCCTTTGAGATGTATTCTGAATTGCTCTTCCATGGGCATTTAGGAAGGCACAAAAATAGCTTCAGTCCCGGAGCAGGATGCACAGCACCAAAACCTTTCCCTCTCTCTCTCTCTCTCTCTCTCTCTCTCTGAATAGATATTTGTGTCTGTGTGTTTGTTGTCTTTTAAGGACTGCATTCTCCTCCTTTCTTTCGTTTTTTAGCTTTGTTCCTGGTGAAGTTTTTTTCCTTCCCACCCCAGACTCACACAATTCACCACCAGGACTGAGGGAGCTGCAGCTCAGCCTTAAGGCTGCCTGTAATTAATAAATCATCTAAAGAGCACAGAGTTAACAAGTCCACTTTGAGGTCCAACAGGAGACTTCCAAGTAGAGAAGCCTTTAAAAGTAGAATTAAACAAAGAAAAAAAGAGTCCATTTTAAAGTCCTCTACCAGCTCCTCTATTTCTCTGGTTGGGATCTGTGAAGAAGCCCAGAATCGTTTGGGTTTTGTTTCCATGGAGCCTCCTATGCCTCAACTTCCACCCAGTGCCCCTTATGCTGTCATTAGGCATCACCCAGCAGAGCCTGGCTCCAGCCTCCTGGCACTTACCCTTTAAAGCTCATCTATTCCAACCTCCTTGCAGTCAGCAGGGACATCTGCAACTGGGATCTGGGAAGAAGCCCAGAATGGTTTGGGTTGGAAGGGACCTTTCAAGTTATCCAGTTTCAACTCATGGAATCATAGAATCACAGAATCAGGCAGGGTTGGAAGGGACCACAAGGAGCAGCCAGTTCCAACCCCCCTGCCATGCCCAGGGACACCCTACCCTAGAGCAGGCTGCACACAGCCTCAGCCAGCCTGGCCTGAAACACCTCTAGCCATGGGGCCTCAACCACCTCCCTGGGCAACCCATTCCAGCTTCTCAACACAGAATCATAGAATCAGGCAGGGTTGGAAGGGATCACAAGGATCAGCCAGTTCCAACCTCCCTGCCATGGGCAGGGACACCCTACCCTAGATCAAGTTGGCCACAGTCTCAGCCAGCCTGGCCTTAAACTCCCCCTGCCATGGGCAGGGACAACTCCCACTAGACCAAGATGCTCAGGGTGTGATTCAGCCTGGCCATGAAGTCCAGAGAGTGATGAAGTTGAGAGAGTGATTTGCCATTGGAATTGGCTGCACAGGGAGGTGGTGGAGTTGCCATCCCTGGAGGTCACAGGCTCACAGTGGTGTGGCATTGATGGTTGGACTCAATGATCTCAGAGGTCTTTTCTAACCCAAACAGTTCACAGGCTCACAGGATATTAGGGGTTGGAAGGGATTGAAGGAGATCATCCAGTCCAATCCTCCTGCCAGAGCAGGACCACACAATCTAGCACAGAGCACACAGGAACACATCCAGACAGGCCTGGAAAGGCTCCAGAGAAGGAGACTCCACAACCTCTCTGGGCAGCCTGTGCCAGGGCTCTGGGACCCTTCCAGGCAAGAAGTTCCCCCTTGTGTTGAGCTGGAACCTCCTGTGCTGCAGCTTCCATCCATTGCTGCTTGTTCTAGGTGTTGAAGCCAAGCCTGGCTGGGGCACTTAGTGCCATGCTCTGGTTGGTTGGGCAGGGCTGGGTGCTAGGCTGGGCTGGGGGAGCTTGGAGCTCTCTGCCAGCCTGGTTGATTCCATGAGTCTATGAAACCATGTGGAGATGGAGGGCAAGAAGTGTCCCTCAGGATCTGTGCTGGGACCAGGGCTGCTTGATATCTTCATCTCTGATACCAGCAGTGAGATTGAGGCACCCTCAGCAATCTTGGAGATGATATCAAACTGAATGGTGTTGATAAGAGAGCAGGACACAGTGGGAGCCATCCAGAGGGGCCTGGACAGCAGGAAAGATGAGCTGAGGAGACCCTCATGAGATTCAATAAGGCAAAGTGCAAGGTCTTGCATCTAGGCCTGGGCAATTCTCAGCATCAGCCCAGGCTGGGGGTGATGAGATTGAGAGATTGGTGACTCCACCACATCCCTGGGCAGCCTCTTCCAGTGCCTGACCACACTTTCATGGAAGGACCTTTAAGATTATCGAGCCTAAAGCATTGGGGCTCCCTGTCCCCAACTTCCCGAGGCTGACTGCTCCTGTTTTCAGCTGTTCTTGCCACCATCCCCCTCCTCACTGCTCCTCTTTCTGCTAGGATCTGACTGACACAGCAGCCCCAGCTCCTTCTAGACTGGCAAAGGTTCTGAGCCCCCTCACTGCTGTCCCAAGGCACAGGGTGACCTGACGAGCACCTCAACCAACAACCTCTGGGCTGCTTTATTCCCCCCCACCCCACCCCAAACCCCGAGTAAAGAATACAAATGCCGTCCCTTTGTCTGTGAGGGAAGCACATTCCTCAGTGACACTTTGAAGAGGACAGCCTGTCCTTCCTCTAGAGCCATCGCAGCGGAACACAGCAATCTGCAGGCAAACATTATGCAAATGGCTCCTTTACAGCCCCACTCAGAAATGTGCCTTTTTTTCTTGGGCTTCATTAGGATGCTGGCAGAAAACGTCACTGCAGCCTCAGAGATTTGCATCCCTTCCATCAGAGACACCAGTTTGTTTGCCACTCCCTGCCTGGTTTCAATGCTCTGCTTTCCAGAAGCCTGATCTTGCTCCTCGCTGCTCAGAGGACCTCAGCGGTGCTCTGCGTCTCCACGTTTAGCTCTCTGGAAGCTGCATCTGGAAGAGAAGAGAGGAAGAATGAGTGCAAAGGCTGAATAAAGTCAAGCTCAGCTTGGTTTTGGCTATCATAACATCTTCAGGCCCTTACTTGTGTCCCCATGCTCAATTCTCCTTGCTTCAGCCTTTACTTGAGGTCTGTAATAGTGATGTTAGTGCTGGGTCCAGTCTCTGTTCAGTGCCCTGGGTGAAGGCTCAGAGGGGACTCTCAGCCAGTTTGCTGGTGACACAGAACTGAGAGAGGTACTGGTCCAGTTCTGTTCAATGCCCTGGGTGAAGGCTCAGAGGGGACTCTCAGCCAGTTTGCTGGTGACACAGAACTGAGAGAGGTACTGGTCCAGTTCTGTTCAATGCCCTGGGTGAAGGCTCAGAGGGGACCCTCAGCCAGTTTGCTGATGACACAGCACTGGGAGGAGTACTGGGTCCAGCCTTGTTCAATGCCCTGGGTGAAGGCTCAGAGGAGACCCTCAGCCAGTTTGCTGGTGACACAGAACTGAGAGAGGTAGTGGTCCAGTTCTGTTTAGTGCCCTGGGTGAAGGCTCAGAGGGGACCCTCAGCCAGTTGGCTGATGACACAGAAATGAGAGAGGTATTGGTCCAGCCTTGTTCAATGCCCTGGATGAAGGCTCAGCGGGGACCCTCAGGCAGTTTGCTGATGACCCAGCACTGGGAGGAGTACTGGGTCCAGCCTTGTTCAATGCCCTGGGTGAAGGCTCAGAGGGGACCCTCAGCCAGTCTGTTGGTGACACATCACTGGGAGGAGTACAGGGTCCAGCACTGTTCAATGACCTGGTTAAAGGTACAGAGGGGACCCTCAGCCAGTTTGCTGATGACACAGAACTGGGAGGAGGCTCAGGCTGTGCTGTGATAGGTTGGACTTGATGATCTTGGTGGTCTTCTCCAACCTGCCTGTTTCTGTGGTCCTCCCTGTCTGCTCATTCCAGACCAGCCACAGCTCTAGTTTCTGCATTCCCACACTCTGAACTGTGCTGCTCACTCTCTAGCTCCAGAACCTTCCCTGCTGAGGACAGGCTGAGAGAGCTTTAGCTTGGAGCAGAGGAGTCTGAGAGGTGTCACAGGATGTTAAGGGTTGGAAGGGACCCAAGGAGATCATCGAGTCCAACCCCCCTGCCAGAGCAGGACAATGCTATCCAGTACAGAGGTGACCTCATCCACCTTTATAGAGGCTGGGAGGATGCATCCAGGCTCTGCTCAGGGATGTCCAATGACAGGACAAGGATCAATGAGTGCAGGCTGGAGCAGAGGAGGTTCCACAGAAGGACAAGAAAAGGTTTTTTCCCTGTGAGGGTGCCAGAGCCCTGGAGCAGGCTGCTCAGAGAGGTTGTGGAGCCTGCTTCTCTGGAGACTTCCCAAAACCTGCCTGGATGTGTTCCTGTGTGACCTGCCCTGGCTGAAGAAGCCTGGAGAAGAGGAGGCTCAGGAGTGACCTCATTGCTGTCTACAACTGCCTGCAGGGAGGCTGTAGCCAGCTGGGGTTGGGCTCTGCTGCCAGGCAGCCAGCAGCATTACAAAGGGACTCAGTCTCAAGTTGTGCCAGGGAAGGTCTATGCTGGATGTGAGGAGGAAGTTGTTGGCAGAGAGAGTGATTGGCATTGGAATGGGCTGCCCAGGGAGGTGGTGGAGTGGCTGTGGCTGGAGGGGTTGGAGCCAAGCCTGGCTGGGGCACTTAGTGCCATGGTCTGGTCGGTTGGGCAGGGCTGAGTGCTAGGTTGGACTGGATGATCTCTGAGGTCTCTTGCAAGCTGGTTGATTCTGCAATGATTCTATGCCATGGTCTGGTGGATTGGACAGAGCTGGGTGCTAGGTTGGGCTGGATGAGCTTTGCAGATCCCTTCCAACCTCTAACATTCTCTCACACTGTGATCCTGTGGCTCTGTGTGCTCCCAGGATGAGAGGAAGGGGCACTGCAGGACAGATCTGATCACAGCTTGACTTGCACATCCTGGATGAAGCTTCTCCACCCTCTGATGTAATGCACCTGTGGTGCCATTTGCTTGAGATATGAAAAGTGGAGGAGATATCTAAGCAAATATAGTGCCCATATAATCATATTTAAGTAAATATAGTGCCTGGGTAGCAGTGTGGCTGTAAATACAACTCTTACTTGGAGGGAAGCACTGGAGGGACACTAAAAGTGAGTTGTTTGCTTTGACAGAGCACAATGCCTGCCTGGCTTCATTACTCTGCTGGAATATATGTGGCTTGAAGGCATTTTGATAATGATTTGTGCCATTTCATTGCTTATTTATTAATTCACCCTTGCAACAAAGCCCCTGGATTTTGTAAGGGAGAGACACTTAGGATTGCAGAAGTGCCTGGTTGGAAAAAGCCTGAAGATCATTGCAGGAAATTCTTTCCAGTGAGGGTGGGGAGACACTGGAACAGGTTGCCCAGGGAGGTTTTGGATGTCTCCCTACCTAAGTTCTACCCTACCTAAGTTCTTCAGCGTGAGAGTGGTGAGAGCCTGGAATGGGTTGCCCAGGGAACATCCCTGGAGGTGTTTAAGGCCAGGCTGGATGAGGCTGTGGGCAGCCTGCTCTAGGGTAGGGTGTCCCTGGGCAGGGCAGGGGTTTGGAACTGGCTGATCCTTGAGGTCCCTTCCAACCTAAACCATTCTATGATTCTATCTGCAGCATCCAGTGGGCTTTGGGAGCGTTGCCTACGGATGCCACCAGCTCCCTGTGCTCTGCTGTGGATGTTACCCTGAGCATCAAAGGCTTTGGGTGGTCTCCCAGCACACTCACACAGATGTGCACACATGAACACACCACAGGTGCACACACACAGCCTGAGGCTGCTGGCCATACACGACCCCTCCTGATCTCTCCTGCCTTAAAGAAGCAGCTCCCACTAACCACAGTGGGAAAGAAAATCACAGAAGGTGCAGACATCCTCAGCAGCAGCTCCAACTGCATCCCACTGCTGCCTCCTGAGCCCCTGAGGAATGCAATCCTGCTGCTGACATGTGGCTTGGATTCAGCAGCTGCCTTAGCCCTAATTCCCTGTACTGATATCCTCTGCTGATCCTGGATCTGCGGGCAGGGAATCATCACAGCACCTTAAAGCTCAGAAGGGACCTCCAGAGGTCATCGAGTCCAACCCCCCCTGCCAAGGCAGGATCACCCAGGGTAGTCCACACAGGAATGCATCCAGGTGGATTTTGAGAGTCCAGAGAAGGAGACTCCACAACCTCTCTGGGCAGCCTGCTCCAGGGCTCTGTGACAGAGTGACAGAGTCACAGATTATTAGGGGTTGGAAGGGATCTCTGAAGATCATCCAGTCCAACCCCCTGGCAGAGCAGGAGCACACAGGAACACATCTTGGTGGGATTTGAAGGCCTCCAGGGACAGAGACTCACTGTAAAGAAATTCCTCCTCGTGTTGGACATGACACCTCCCACTAGAGCAGGTAGAGATAGGTCCTTCTAGGAGCTGTGAGTGGATTGTCTGCAGCAGCCAGCCTCAGACCATCACTCAGGAGGGTAGCAGCACCTTCAGGCTTAGTGTTCCTGCTGCTCTCAGTGTTTTCACCGGGAGAGGCTGAGCAACAGGAGCCTTCCCCTCCATCAGCTCCCAGGCGCATCCCGGCTGCTGCACCACAGGGGTGACAAGCACCACGATGGCTCGGTGACAGTGGCTCTGGCTCCTCTGGCTGTGCCTCTCTGAGGCTGGAGGGCACTCTGGTATTGCCTGTCAGGGAGATTGGTGGGATGTGAGCTGCCAAACTTCTCCAGTCATTTACAAAGCGCTGCTTGCCCACCCCTGCTCGGCGGTGATGAATGGAGTTATTATATCTGCACAATCTTATCCTGCCCCCCAGCAAAACTCAGTGGTGGATTGAATGTTGCTGGGGAAGGCTAGTGAAGCATATGGAGCAGTGATCACATTTGTCTTGCAGGGAGAAGAAGAATTGAGGGCTGCAATAAGCAGCATTAAAGAGCCAAGCCTGCTGGATTACAGCTCGGCGGCTGCCCACCTGCTGTGGACTTCCAGTGGGTTTCCACTGCCTTCCCACTAGCTTGGGCATCCTGGTGACTGGGAGCAGACACTGGGGCTCTCCTCTCAGCTACCTCTTGTGCATCCCTGATGGGAAAATCAGCTGAGGAGTTCCTGGTCTGCAATGGACTCACCTCATCTGCCCTGGTGAGACATCACCTGGAATATTGTGTTCAGGTTTGGGCTCCTCAGTTCAGAAGGGAGAGGAATCTGCTCTCCTCCCATCTTCTCTTGTACCTCTTGTGCATCTCTGATGGGAAAATAGCTGGGGTGTTCCTGGTCTGCACTGGAGTCAACTCATCTGCCCTGGTGAGATCTCATTTGGAATATTCTGTTCAGTTTTGGGCTCCCCAGTTCAGCCTCTGCTTATCCTGGCACAGCTTCAGCCTCTGGCCCCTTGTGCTGCTGCTGCCTGCCTGGCAGCAGAGCCCAACCCCAGCTGGCTACAGCCTCCCTGCAGGCAGCTGCAGGCAGCAATGAGCTCTGCCCTGAGCCTCCTCTGCTGCAGGCTGCACACCCCCAGCTCCCTCAGCCTCTCCTCACAGGGCTGGATCATTAATATGGACAAGGTGGGAAAAGGTAGGAAAAGAGGAAACAGCCTCAAGTTGGGCCAGTGGAGGATTAGGTCAGATATTAAGAACAATTTCTTCCTCTCAAAGAGTTAGAATCATAGAATCACAGAATAAAGCAGGTTGGAAGAGACCTCCAAGCTCATCCAGTCCAACCTAGCTGGCACCTTCCAGCACCTCAACATCTCTCTGCAATGGAGGAGCCCAGAGCTGGACACAGCACTCCAGGGCTGGCCTGAGCAGTGCTGAGCACAGGGGCANCTCCTAGCTTGGTGCCATCTGCACACTCACTGCTGCTGGACTCAATGCCCTGCTCCAGATCATCAATACAGACATTGACCAGGACTGTGCCCAGCACTGATCCCTGGGGCACACAACCAAACCCACCAAAAAAAACCCCAAAACCCCAACAGTCTTCTCCCCTTGGCCTCTGCCCACCCATCCAGCCTGGCCAGGTCCCTCTGCAGGGCTCTACCCTCCCACAGCCGAGGTGCGCAGCCGAGGCAGGGCCAGCGGAGAGCAGCGGTTGGGAGTGGGTGTGTGGGGGTGCGTTTGACGTGATCGATGGCTCCCGGGGGCTGCATTAGGTGGGCTGTACCTCCTCCCCCCCTCCCCAGCGTGGGCTGTGGGAACCGTTGGCCTCCCCATCCATCCGTCCGTCGGTCCGCGGGGGCGGCGAGCAGCGGCAGCCGGGCGGGGTCGCGGGGGTCGGCTGCGACGCTCCGCGGAGCGATGCGCGGAGCTCTGCCGGATCCCGGCGGAGGGTGAGTGTGGGAAGAAGCGCTGGGAAAAGTCACAGCCTCTTCCCCCCGGAGCCGGAGCAGCTAAAGCATGAGCCCTGCGGGAACAGCGGAGCGGGATTTAACTCTGCGTGTGCCCTACGAGCCTGGGCTTGCCCCTGCGGGATAAGAGTCATGGAATGATGGGGCTTGGAAGGGACCTTTGGGGATCACCAGCTCTAACCCCCCCTGCCAAAGCTGGATCATCTAAGGCAGGTCCTGCTGGAGCACATCCAGGTGGGTTTGAAAGTCTCCAGAGGAGGTGACTCCACAACCTCTCCAGGCAGCCTGCTCCAGGGTGCAGCATCCTCACAGGCAAGAAGCTTTTCCTCACTGCATCCTGCTTTGTTCCAGTTTGTATCCATTGCCTCTTCCCGTGCCACTGGATGACAGTGAAAGGAGAATGTCCCTTTCCTCTTGGCACCCTCTGTAAACATTAATCAGGTCCCCTCTCAGTCTGTTCCTTCTCTTCTCCAGGCTAAACACCCCCAGGTCTCTCAGTCCATCCTCATCAGACAGATTTTCCAGTCCCTTCATCATCCTCATAGCATCACTTGGACACTCTCTAGGTTATCCCTGCCCCTAATGAACTGGAAAGCCCAGAACTGGACACAATACTCCATCAGGGCAGAGTAGAGGGGCAGGAGAATCTCCTCCAACCTGCTGGCCACGCTCTTCTGATGAGCCACAGTAGCCCATTGGCCTTCTTGGCCACAAGGGCACATTGCTGTGCCATGCCTACCTTATTGCTCTCAAGAACTTCAAGGTCCTTCTCCACAAACCTCCCAACAAGTCAGCTCCTAAGCTCTACTGGGGCAGGAGCTTCTCAGGGATCAGTCCTGAGCCTTCTCCTCTCCAGGCTGCAGAGCCCCAACTCTCTCAGCCTGTCCTCAGAGCAGAGCTGCTGCAGCCCTCTCAGCATCTTGGTGGCCTCCTCTGGACTGGCTCCAGCAGTTCCATGTCCTGCTTGTGTTGGGGGCTCCAGAACTGCACCCAGGACTGCAGGTGGGGTCTGAGGAGAGCAGAGCCAAGGGGCAGAATCCCCTCCCTTGCCCTGCTGCCCACACTGCTCTTGCTGCAGCCTAGCACAGGGTTGCTGTCTGGGCTGCGTGCACACACTGCCGGCTCCATCCTCATCCTCACAGTGACACCACCTCAGCTCTATCCACTCATTAAAACCCCTTAGTGACAGGACTACAAAACCCAGAGAGTCCCAGAGAGGGGTGGAAGAGGCTCTTGCTGCCATGTAGAGGTGGGTTCAGAGGCTGGGAAAGGAAGGATGCAGCTTCTCATCAGGTAAAAGCACCAGAGACAGGCAGCGCAAAGGGAGGGCAGAGTGACAGCCCTGCCAAAGCACTGTCACACATTTCCCAGGCAGCCTTAGAGGAGCCAGAAGAGAGAGAGAGAGATGTGGGTGAATTTGCATGAGAAAAACGGTCACATTGGCATTTGCCTCTTGCTGAACACTTCTCGTCTTCAAAGAGCCACGTCCTTTGCACAGGGAAAAAGGAGAGCAAAGAGCAGCCTGGCCCAGGTAGCAGGCTGCTGCTTTTGTCCCGAGCAAT
Source organism: Tricholaema leucomelas (assembly GCA_013400475.1). NCBI lineage: Eukaryota > Metazoa > Chordata > Aves > Piciformes > Lybiidae > Tricholaema lacrymosa > Tricholaema leucomelas. Next base: position 28,461 of record WAAF01021076.1, read on the forward strand.
TTTCATCCGAGGAATAAAAGAACTGCATAAAAGAAAATACTGCTGAGCACACTCGGTTTGCAATTTTCCAGCCTTTAAAGGCTGGTCCCATCACTTTTCCTCCCAGCGCGGCTTGGCCCCTGAGGACACTGTTTCCTTGCCAGATACTAATTTTCCAACCTCAGCTCTTTCAGCTCGTTCCAATAAACATCACAAGAATGTTTCTAAATAGGGAATGTGCCTCTCTCTCTCTCTTCCCTTTTTTTTTGTGTGTTCTCCTTAAGCCTTAAGAAGGAAGGAAAAAAAACTTCATGAAATGTTACAAAAGGGATTACTGGGGGATGAGGCTCTGCTCCTCCAAGCAGTGGAGATTTGGGGAGGTAATCACAGGATCACAGAATCAGTCAGGGTTGGAAGGGATCACAAGGGTCAGCCAGTTCCAGCTCCCCTGTCGTGGGCAGGGATGCTTCACATTAGATCAGGCTGGCCACAGTCTCATCTGGCCTGACCTTAAACATCTCCAGGGATGAGGCTTCCACCACCTCCTTGGGCAAACTGTTCCAGGTTCTCACCATTCTCACAGAATCATAGAACCAAGCAGATTGGAAGAGAGCTCCAAGCTCAGCCAGCCCAGCCTAGCACCCAGCCCTGCCCAACCAACCAGAGCATGGCACTAAGTGCCCCAGCCAGGCTTGGCTCCAACCCCTCCAGCCACGGCCACTCCACCACCTCCCTGGGCAGCCCAGTCCAATGCCAATCACTCTCTCTGCCAACAACTTCCTCCTCACATCCAGCCTCAACCTGCCCTAGCACAGCTTGAGAATGTGTTTCCTTGTTCTGTTGCTGGTTGCCTGGCAGCAGAGCCCAACCCCACCTGGCTACAGCCTCCCTTCA
>WAAF01021077.1:1177-89115 GCA_013400475.1 Tricholaema leucomelas
AGAGAAAGAGAGAAAGAGAGAAAGAGAGAAAGAAAGAAAGAAGTCCTTGGGTAGCCAGACACTCCTAGGGCATGTCAGCCTTCTGTCAAGCACTCCTAAAAGCACTCAAACTACCCACAGGCAAGCTGGCAGCACCACCGAGTACTGCTCTGTGAACTTTGCCCCAGTTTCAGAAGCCAGATAGCTACAGCAACAAGACGCTGTCCAGCAACATCACCTCTCTGTCCTTAAGAGCCAGGAGACACTGGATGAGAATTCACTGCTAAGCTCAAAAGCTACTCCACAAATTGCTGCCCCAGCTCTCAGCCCGTAATGATCCGTTCTGTGGCTTGATAAAGTTGAAAGCTGCTTCTTGGCTCACTGAAGAGCTGAGGCTGCTGCCTTCTGGGGTACCCATCATACAGGAAACCTGTGTGTAGACTGTGACCAGCTGAGCAATATAAAATTCAAAACCTCCTTGCTGAAAAGCAGTGCTATATTTTTATCTGGCAGGCTATGTAGACAGAAGGAATACTTCAGCAGGTTGGCTGCCCTGCTCTATAGATGGGAAGAGGAAACCAGCACAGGAACGACTGAGTAGGTGGTGGATTTCGTTACAGTATGATTAGCACATCAGGTAATGATGAGGGAGGACAAGTGGTTGCTGTGATACAGATGAATGACAGATCTCTGGTGGCCCACATAATGAAGATGGTCTTCTTGGCGTAAGCACATCCAGAGCCAGTAGGATACCTGACATCACAGGGTGTTGGGCTGTAGACAGCTATCAAGGACAAGACATTCCTCCACTTGGTGGTCAGTTAAACATTTTCCAGGCTGTCTCCCATTAGAAATAAAGATTGTAGAACACTTAATAACTAATTACTGCTGCTTTAGCAGTAATTAGTTCTAATTTTACCTCTCTTCAGGTAGTTGTAGACAGCAATGAGATCACCCCTGAGTCTCCTCTTCTCCAGTCTAAACACCCCCAGCTCCCTCAGCCTCTCCTCATAGGGTTTGTGTTCCAGACCTTTCACCAGCTTTGTCACCCTTCTCTGGACATGTTCCAGCACCTCAACATCTCTCTTGAATTGAGGAGCCCAGAACTGGACACAGGACTCAAGGTGTGGCCTGACCAGTGTTGAGTACAGGGGCAGAATAACCTTCCTTGTCCTCCTGGCCACACTGTTCCTGATCCAGGCCAGGATGCCATTGGCTCTCTTGGCCACCTGGGCACACTGCTGGCTCATCTTCAGCTACTATCTACCAGTACCCCCACATCCCTTTCTATCTGGCTGCTCTCCAGCCACTCTGTCCCCAGCCTGTAGCGCTGCTTGGGCTTGTTGTGGACAAAGTGCAGAACCCTGCACTTGGCCTTGTTAAATCTCATCCCATTGGCCTCTGCCCATCCATCCAGCCTATCTAGGTCCCTCTGCAGGGCTCTCCTACATGAAAGTTGTCTTTCCTCATGGGTGAAAGAAGCAAATTAAACAGAGTTTTCTACTAGTTTTTCATTGCTACTTGCAATCCTCCTTTAGAGGCAGCTCCTGAGTAGGCAGAATAAAAGTTCCTCGATTCTCTTCCTCAACCAAAGCAACATATGAACATTCTGCAATATCTGCATGGCCAAAGGTCAAACAGAACAGCAATCAGCAGCGCCGTATTTGATGACCACTTCAAATAACCAAGAAAAAAAATGCTTTTAGCTGAAGAGGAATACAGTTCAGCAGAAGGGGTGAGATTCACCTGCATTTAACTTGAGTACTCAAAAAGTCAAGGTGACCAAAGTTACCCAACAGAGAGAGCTGCCTTCAAAAACTATTTGTCGACATCCAGCTTGAAGTGAGAAGAACTGTTCTTTGGAGGGACTCTGGAGAGGCTGGGGTCAGAGTGGCTGGAGAGCAGCCAAACAGAAAGGGATCTGGGGGTGCTGATTGATACTCGCCTGAACATGAGCCAGCAGTGTGCCCAGGTGGCCAAGAGAGCCAGTGGCATCCTGGCCTGCATCAGGAATGGTGTGGCCAGCAGGAGCAGGGAGGTCATTCTGCCCCTGTACTCTGCACTGGTTAGACCACACCTTGAGTACTGTGTCCAGTTCTGGGCCCCCCAGTTTAAGAGGGACATTGAGATGCTTGAACGTGTCCAGAGAAGGGCAACGAGGCTGGTGAGAGGCCTCGAGCACAGCCCTACGAGGAGAGGCTGAGGGAGCTGGGATTGTTTAGCCTGGAGAAGAGGAGGCTCAGGGGAGACCTTATTGCTGTCTACAACTACCTGAGGGGTGGTTGTAGCCAGGAGGAGGTTGCTCTCTTCTCTCAGGCAGCCAGCACCAGAACAAGAGGACACAGCCTCAAGCTACGCCAGGGGAAATTTAGGCTTGAGGTGAGGAGAAAGTTCTTCACTGAGAGAGTCATTGGCTACTGGAATGGGCTGCCCAGGGAGGTGGTGGAGTCACCGTCCCTGGAGCTGTTCAAGGCAGGATTGGACGTGGCACTTGGTGCCATGGTCTAGCCTTCAGCACTGTGGTAACAGCTTGGACTTGATGATCTGTGAAGTCTCTTCCAACCTTGGTAATACTGTGATACTGTGAGAGAGCTGAGATGAGACTCTCCTATTTCAGAGAGACAATGGTTGTAGAAATACATTGCAAGTGCAATGCTCACTAGATAAAAAAGACAGGAAGTTGAAAGGGGAAATTGAGTATTTTCAAGATACACAATTTTCTTAAGTCTTGTTTGGATGAGAACTGAAGCATATATTTCATAAAGGCTTCTAATCTTGACCTGAATCTCCAGTCTGGTTGTAGTTTGTCCCAATCACTCTCCTGCTTAAAACTGTGTCTCTGCTATTTTGTTCTTACTTTATTTTTTTTTCCCTTTGGTGCCATTTGTTCTCACCAGGTTTTTCTGTATTGGAGTGACAGGCTCTATATTAAAAGCAGTAATACTCCCACATTTAGAAAGCAAAGAACTGAGTTAATTCAATAATAGCTGAGCTTATATGAACAGCTTATCATAAAACTCAGGACTTCACTGAATCAACGTGGCGTTTTTCATCAAAATCTGGGCAGCTGCTTGGAGAATGACAATAGAAATGAACCATTCAGCTGAATATTTCACTTCTTCAGTTGCTACAAAATGAGTCAAATAATTCAGTGAAGCAAAATGATAATTAGAAAAGTAAAACTCTCACAGTAAGAAAAAAAAATGTTTTTTCCTCTTATTTCCCCCACCAGTCAGTTCTGTTTTTGAAACCTTCCAATTAAAAGAGCTCAAAACAAAGACCTACTTTGCTTTAAGTGTTTCCTCTTGGAAATTCCACTGAGGGTCTTCCACTAGCTGCAGTTCTCGTAAAACACTCCCTGGCTTGTAAGCTGCATTGATCACCATGCTGAGAACCTATTAAGAGATAAAGCAAACAAGAGTGATAGGTTTAGAATGTGTTCCTAGGTGCTGCATGGACAGGGGTACCTTACAGGTGCTAATCGAGGTCCAAAGTACACAGGTTTAAGTGCTAGATGCAACAAGAGGTCTCAGGTTGGATCAATGTACCAAACGTATTGTAGAACAGAACAGAATCAACCAGGTTGGAAGAGACCTCCAACATTACCCAGTCCAACCTAGCACCCAGCCCTATCCAGTCAACTAGACCATGGCACTAAGTGCCTCATGCAGTCTTCTCTTGAACACCCCCAGGGACAGCGACTCCACCACCTCCCTGGGCAGCCCATTCCAATGCCAATCACTCTCTCTGGCAACAACTTCCTCCTAACATCCAGCCTAAACTTCCCCCAGCACAACTTGAGACTGTGTCCCCTTGTTCTGTGTCTGGCTGTCTGGAGAAGAGACCAACCCCCACCTGGCTACAACCTCTCTTCAGGTAGTTGTAGACAGCAATGAGGTCTGCCCTGAGCCTCCTCTTCTCCAGATTAAACAACCCCAGCTCCCTCAGCCTCTTCTCATAGGGTTTGTGTTCCAGGCCCCTCACCAGCTTCATTGCCCTTCTCTGGACACGTTACAGGACCTCAACATCTCTCTTGAATTAAGGAGCCCAGAACTGGACACAGTACTCAAGGTGTGGCCTGACCAGTGTTGAGCACAGGGGAAGAATAACCTCCCTTGTCCTACTGGCCACACTGTTCCAGATCCAGTAGATGACACATCAAACTGATAATCCCCAAATCTCCTGTTAAGTAGTAGTATTTCTGTGAGACAGACAAGACATCCAAAGCAGATTCCAGTCACTGCATCCATATTGTCTCAATTTAATAACAAATGAAAATACTTCTGATGGCTGAACCACATACCAAGCCATGCACCACTACATGCTGCACACTGAAGAGGAAATTCACATACTTGAGGTCAGCAATATGCTTAAGCACCCGAGTGCTACGTGCCTTGAATGTATTAGCAGAATATTAATGAGGTCTACACAAAAGGAGTTTGCAGGAGGTGTGCCTGAAACCCAGTGTGTGACCACTCCACAACAAAACACATGTGCCAATCCATTTAATCCAAAGACTCTGAGGATAAAAACTATCCCTACTATTGGCTCAGTCAATTCAAGATTTAATAGTCTACACTTGACCTAAAGAGATAAACACAAGAAAAAACAAATCTTGTAACAGCACTAGACCATGTGTTTGAACACTCTGCATTGTATCTACATGAATGACCTCACAGTGAGCCTGGGAGGCTTTGCTATAATTTAGCTCTTCAACTAATGCCTGTTCTTAATTCTTTTTTTTGGGAGGGGGAGGGGGGAGCTGCAAATTATTTCAGTTTGATGAGCATTAAATTTCTCAGGCACTTATGAATGTGGTTCATCAGAAGTGAAAACCAGATCAGGCTATATAACATAGAGTAATGTGCTTAGGTCTGAGGTTTTTTTTCTTCTGTTTTGTTTGGAGGAGATTTTTTGTTGGGTTTGGTTTTTTTTTTTATGAGGGGGCTTGAGGTTTGGTATTTGTTTGGGTTTGTGGGTTTTTTTACAACATAGCAGGACTCCATAAACTTCTAGACTCAGTTAAAAACATTAAAAAAGTGGTTTGTAAGAACAATTTTTCCCTTTAAGGGAAATAAAAAATGCTGTTCCTTAAAGCCTCTGGCTTTTAACCTTCTTTTATCTCAAAGAAGTCACTTGGTTTGGCATTTCAAGACAGACATAGAACTGCTTGAGAGAGTTCAGTGCAGAGCCACAAAGGTGATTGAGGCAGTGGAATATCGTCTTTATGAGAAGAGACTGAGGGAGCTGGGGATCTTTAGCTTGGAGAAGTGGAGACTGAGAGGTGACCTCATCAATGTTTATAACTATGTAAAGGGTGAGCTCCAGGAGGATGGAGGCAGGCTCTGCTCAGTGATGCCTGATGACAGGACATGGGGCAATGGGTGGAAGTTAAGGCGTAGGAAGGTTCATTTAAACACAAGGAGGAATTTTTTCACTGCGAGGGTGACAGAACATTGGAACAGGCTGTCCAGGGGGGTTGTGAATTCTCCCTCTCTGGAGATATTTGAAAGCTGCCTGGATGCATTCCTGTGTGATCTGGTATAGGTGATCCTGCTCTGGCAGGGGGATGGANCCTCATCAATGTTTATAACTATGTAAAGGGTGAGCTCCAGGAGGATGGAGGCAGGCTCTGCTCAGTGATGCCTGATGACAGGACATGGGGCAATGGGTGGAAGTTAAGGCGTAGGAAGGTTCATTTAAACACAAGGAGGAATTTTTTCACTGCGAGGGTGACAGAACATTGGAACAGGCTGTCCAGGGGGGTTGTGAATTCTCCCTCTCTGGAGATATTTGAAAGCTGCCTGGATGCATTCCTGTGTGATCTGGTATAGGTGATCCTGCTCTGGCAGGGGGATGGACTAGATGATCTTTTGAGGTCCCTTCTAGCTCCTAACATTGATTCTGTGATTCACTCTGCAGCAGAAGGTGGTCTGTAATGGTGTTAAAAGTCTTACCTTCTTACAACATTATTGCTTCATATTCCACATTAATAAACACTAGGGAGAGAGAAGGATATTGGTTCTTGTGGAAAAATTAGCAGTGATCAAAGTGAAAACAGTGAAGAAATCTACACCGGTTTCCAACTTTCTGGTTCTCAACTTTCTCTGGAGATGGAAAGTTACAGCAGCTGTAAAAGACTGGTCAAATTTTGATCCAATTCACTAAATTCCTTTTGGCTGGAGTGTTAAGAGCCTGAGATTTTTGGTAGCTTACTTTGAGCCCTCTCCATGAGGAATGGTTTGTTTGCAGCCTGCAGGCTCTGAAGCAGAGGCGTGGGTTAGATGAGACCAGCCATTGCTGCTATGCATCTATCAGCTTTTACTTTGGTACTGCTATACATAGGATTTTGCAGAGTTACATAGGTTTGAGTCACATCTGTGAGAATGATTACACGACAAAAACCACCACAAACCTCTACCCAGCCCTATAAGCATCTGACATCTTTGCTATAAAGATTTCTGTGTCACAAGAGGCCTTTTACGTGCACATCTAGACATGTTCAATGCCATGGAGCAGTTCAGCACATGTCTTCCCATCACAGCCTTTCAGTATTCACACATTTCCCAGCTCTTCACTGCTCTTCATTAATGGTCCCAACCCTGAATCAAGCTTTCTCAGGAGTTATCACTGATGAGATACACTTCAAAGAACCATCACAACACCTCTGCTCAAGAGCCCAATGATCATCATCTTTATGAGGAGAAACTCAGTTTCCTTCCTCTGAGATATGAGCCTGCATCTCCTACCTACAAGGGCAGACTCTAGGCTAGCCTGAGACAGGACAGTAAACAGCTCTTATTTTACTTGGAACAATGACATCTCTGTAAGAGAGAGAGAGGGGAAAGTTATTTTGGATTCTCTCATTAGATAGAATAGAATAGAATAGAATAGAATAGAATAGAATAGAATAGAATAGAATAGAATAGAATAGAATACAATAGCATAGAATAGAATAGAATCAACTAGGTTGGAAGAGACCTCCAAGATCAGCCAGTCCAATCTAGCACCCAGCCCTATCCAGTCAACTAGACCATGGCACTAAGNTCTCCTGGCACAACTTAAGGCTGTGTCCCCTTGTTCTGTTGCTGCTTGCCTGGGAGAAGAGACCAACCCCCACCTGGCTACAGCCTCCCTTCAGGTAGTTGTAGACAGCAATGAGGTCACCCCTGAGCCTCCTCTTCTCCAGGCTAAACAACCCCAGCTCCCTCAGCCTCACCTCATAGGCTTTGTGTTCCAGGCCTTTCACCAGCCTTGTTGCCCTTCTCTGGACATGTTCCAGCACCTCAACAGATGATGAAGAATCTAAAAATGAGCTAATTTTTGTAGTGGTGGTTATAGCACTTAGGTATTAATATGCTTACAACATTTCAAAAATACAAATGTCCACATCCTAAGCTGCAGGAACCACTACAGAAAAGCTGAACAGTGCAGACAAGTGTTAAGGAGTGTGCTGGTTTGAGGCTAACTGGAATATTTTAATGAGACAAATTAGACCATTAGTTGTGAAAAGAAAATGATGATGAAGCCTATGTCATTAATTGGTTTTCAGAGAGGGATAAAAAGCCAAAATGTGAATAATATTGCCCACTCTAGCCTGTGACACTGGATCTATCTGCTTCCTTCTCAACCTGCTCTAATATCTGATCCAATATCTATCTAATATCCCCCATTACAAGAAGGATGTGGAGATGCTGAAGCATGTCCAGAGAAGGGTCACGAGGCTGATCAGAGGGCTGGAGCAGCTCTCCTATGAGGACAGACTGAAAGAGTTGGAGCTGTTCAGTCTGCAGAAGAGGAGGCTCCCAGGTGACCTTCTTGTGGCCTTCCAGTATCTGAAGGGGGCCTACAAAAAAACTGGGGAGGGACTTTTTAAGGCTCTCAGGCAGTGACAGGACTGGGGGGAACGGAGCAGAGATGGATAGGTTCAGAGTGGATGTGAGGAGGAAGTTGTTGAGCATGAGAGTGGTGAGAGGCTGGAATGGGCTGTCCAGGGAGGTGGTTGAGGCCCCATGCCTGGATGTGTTTAAGGCCAGGCTGGATGAGGCTGTGGCCAGCCTGATCTAGGGTAGGGTGTCCATGGCCATGGCAGGGAGGTTAGAACTAGATGATCCTTGTGGTCCCTTCCAACCCTGACTATCTCTCAACTAACAAATAACAATGTAAGCTTTGCTCCTTTGGTTTTTGTTTGCCTGTCTGGGAAGTAGAGGGAGAAAGGCGGGGGTGGGGGAGGTAGCTTTGAGCCTCTTCTGGGCAGTTTCCTTTGTCTGGGAGCTTGGATTTCTGTATTATTTCTAGTTTGTATATAATTGTAGGTCCTTGTAAATGTATTGTGCATAGATGCTTGTTAACTTTACTTTGCTGTAAATACAGCCTCATCTTACTTCCAAGCTGTGTGAGCTAGTTTGGTAAATTCCAATAGTGGAAGGGGCAAGAAAGTTCCTAACCCACATCGAGGAACTCTTTTGCAGAAACACAGTTTATATCTTTCCAGACCATAGAAGGTTTCTGTCATCCCAACGTCAACTCCGATCACTAACGATAATACTATCAGCCCAGCTCAATCGTACACCTAAGGCTCACTACAGGCTACTTCATCTTCTGAGCACTATGCTTTAATTATGCAAATTTCTCCTAAGGAGTCATACTGTGCTCCAAAAAAAAAAAAAAAAAAAACAACCAAACTAAAGAGAGAGAAATCAGAGTGCAACATTGCAGAGTGCAATATCCTTCCTTTCTTCACAAATCCTGGCCGACTTTTCCTATTTCCATCAGCTGGGCAGGTATATTACCTTCCAGTCCCTTCTCTTTTTTAAATAGAGAAAGACCAAAGCATCTTAAAATTAGTAAGAGTGGTAAGCAACGAGGCTAATTAATATTTCCCTAAGATACAGTGGGTTATAGATCATCTGAAGTCTCCAAAAGACACTTCATTTTGTTTTACACCGTTGCCATGGTAAGTTGTTGGCATAGATGGGTCGACGAGAAGCTCAACACGAGCCAGCAGTGTGCACATGCAGCCCAGACAGCCAACCCTGTGCTGGGCTGCAGCAAGAGCAGTGTGGCCAGCAGGGCAAGGGAGGGGATTCTCCCCCTTTACTCTGCTCTCGTCAGACCCCACCTGCAGTACTGTGTGCAGTTCTGGAGCCCCCAACACAAGAAGGACATGGAACTGCTGGAGCGGGTCCAGAGGAGAGCCACGAAGATGCTCAGAGGGCTGCAGCAGCTCTGCTATGAGGACAGGCTGAGAGAGTTGGGGCTCTGCAGCCTGGAGAGGAGAAGGCTTCGAGGAGACCTTAGAGTGGCTTTCCAGTATCTGAAGGGAGCCTACAGGAAAGCTGGGGAGGGACTCTTTACACGGTCTAGTAATGTTAGGATGAGGGGGAATGGGTTTAAGCTGGAAGAGGGGAGATTCCGACTGGATGTTGGGAGGAAGTTCTTTACAGTGAGGGGGGTAAGACACTGGAACGGGTTGCCCAGGGAGGTTGTGGATGCTTCCTCCCTGGAGGTGTTTAAAGCCAGGCTGGATGAGGCCTTGAGCAACCTGCTCTAGTGGCAGGTGTCCCTGCCTATGGCAGGGGGTTGGAGGTGGATGATCCTTGAGGTCCCTTCCAACCTAAACCATTCTATGATTCTATGGAAGAAGTGTTCAGAAGTGGTTTTCAGCCATTCTGAAGCAAGAACTAAATCTGAAGCTGGAAATGTGGTTTGTTTCTTTTCAATTTAACTTCAAGTTAGCATTTGTTACATATCTTAGCTGCTATGCAGTCACTATTTGTCGGCTTAGATGCAGTTGCTGGATGGCAGTAGCCGATGTTGTGTTTTGGCTCCAAGTTTCAACTTCTTCAAACAAGGAATGAGATAAGCTTTGCATCTGATGTTGAACAACAGGCATTGCCATCTTGCTTGTCTCTTGAGATGAAAGAAACCACAAGACACCACTGATTCCAACAGAAACTTTTATGCTGGCAGCAGGAACAATGAACAGCCAGGCTTTAAAAATATTTCTGGCACTAGATAGCACAAGAGCTATTCATCGCTCACCTGTGGATGCAAGGATACATGCATACACACACAGAGATGTAAAATCCGTGGTTTTGACCTTACTACCAAAAAGGTTGCAGTTGCTCTAAAGATTTAGCTGGGAAATCTTGCTCAAGGGCTGCCACTCCAGAAAGTACCTCAGCAGCTTCCTCCCTGCAGAGCTCACCACCACTGAATCCAACACCCGGACAAAGCAACTGGGCAGAAATCAGGGGGATGCAGTGAGAATGCAGAGCTTGGCAGAGATGTTCTGTTGGAAGAGAAGCGCTGCACAAAAGCAAAACTGCTTCTCTTCTGACATCCCAGGTAAGAACAGCCCAGTCCATTCAAATGGGAGGAGATGCTCTTACTCCACATTACAAGGGTATGTCCTAACCTTGTTTAATGCAGAAGCAAGCAGTACTGATCCACAGCCATCTCACTATCAGCGTACAGGTGAGTAGTACCAGTCAGTTTGGAGCTGGATCTAGGCTGATGCTTCACTGGTGGAGTGACTGAGGTAAGGAAGAGCAAGACTTTGAGGGAAAAGAGGGTCAAAGAGCATCATGAACTACAGTTGCACTCCATTTTTTTGGTACAGCTTTCACACTTCAGTGTAGAGGAAGAGAATGGGGAGCTACTCCCTCAGCACCTATCCAGGAGCAAGGTCTCACATCATCTGGTGCTAATAGTGAAAGGACATCTGTTCTATTCTTTTTTTAGGCAGTCTAGGCCAGGAATGAGGCAGGAGTTGGTTGTTCAACTGTTTTTAGTCTGGAGTTTCCATCAGTGTCAAAGACAGCATCTCCAACACTGTGAACTAGCTGGCACTGTGAACATCACTGCCCACTGTGAACTAGCTGGCAACCAGGACAGATTTTCAACTAGAGTGCCTCTAAAATGAGTGAGTTATGGCTGGAGACCAGAGTTACTTAAAAATGTCATACGAGACTGTTACTGACTCTGCTCTTCCTCCGTAGCTCTGCTTTCAAGTTTTCTTTCCCACCCTCCCCTGTTTGTTGGTGGAGTAAATCCCATGTATAATTTATTTATTCCAGACAAGTTATGTTGATGCATAATTTACAATAGCCTGCAATTCTCCTGTATAGTGAGAGAGATGATTATAATACATTTGCATTCTTGAGGCCACATCACCAGCAGGTGTAAAGTGAGAAAAAGGCATCAAGATCAGCACTGGGTTTGGAGAGATATAAAGATCCTTGTAAGCTCCTCAGCTGTGCAAAGCCTTGGTCTTGGGCTTTAGGAGATACATCCTGCACTGTTCTCACCACTCAGCTCTGCAGTCCTTCTGGGTGCTCTGGCAGCTACCACAGATCTTCATCTTGATGTAGGGATACTCACTTTTTGCTTCCCCTATGAGCTGGGTACCCCTATCCTCCCTTGTGCCCACAGTTCTTGATGCTGCTGATACCTCTCATCTCATCATCAGCTAACAGGAACCAGATGTATCTCACCTACAGCAACACCCTGAATGGTTTCTCTTCACCTCTTCCAGAATTTGAGCCTGGTCCTTGTAGTCAGACTGAGCTTGAGTTTATCTGCAAAATAATACTGAGCAATACCAGGTCACTGCTGCTGCTCTGCTCCTTGGGAAGCCATTCATGTCTCCAAAAGCAAGGTGCTCAGGTCTCACTAACACTGCAAGCAATTCTGAAAGGAGGCAAAGCAAGGGAAAACAGGCTTTCTGTAGAAAACTTGTGTTGGTTTCCACAGTGGGTAACTGGCCTGTGCTAGTTTGAGCCTAGCTGGGATATTTTGGTGAGAAGAACTAGATTATAGGCTCTGAAAAGGAAATAATGGTGATGTCTACTTCACTCATAGGCTTGCTGAGATGTATAAGAACAAGAACACAAGCATAGATGACAGAGTCTCTCTCTGTCTCTGGGGCTGCATTAACTTCTCTCTAACCTAACCTGCCATCTGTGTGATTAATGCTTCTGCTTCCTAACCCCTCTGGTCGACCCTCCAAACTCACCTTGAACATAAGGCAAGGTCTGGGGTAAGGTAGAGGGGTGGGAGAAGGTGGAAGGGTAGTTGAGAGGCCCTCCTGGGGACTCTGGTTTCTGAGAGGGCTGTTGTGTTTCTGTATTACTTTTTAACTTGTATATTTCTGTATATAGTGTGAATACCTGCTTGTATATTGTGCTAAGCTGTAAATATAAAGCTCCATTCAATTTCCAGATCGACTGAGTCTAGTCTGGGTGACTTTCACAAGTGTGAGGGGGCAGGTAACATCCAAACCATCACATGGCCCCATTCTCAAGGAATTTGGAGAAGCTGGTGTTACATCTACATAGCAAAGCCCAAAGATACTGGAGGACAAACTGGCAGAAGCTTTGCACTGTCTGCATTTTCCAAATCCAGATGCCAGGAGGAAAGGAGGAAGAGCCATTAGTGTAAGTATTGCCTCGTGTTTGCCCCATGTTGCTTTTTCATTGCCTGTTTTTCAAGCAGCAGCAGATTGCTAACGCTCCCCAGCAGCAAGCCGCCATGGACTTGCTCTCAAATTGGGCAGCTGTCAACTTCTGCTCTGGAGTCACTTTATCCTGCTTTCTGCTAAGGGTTATTTGATTCTTTGAGACCCAAGTGCTCCACCTGCACAAGCAGCTGGATTACTGGGAGCTCTTCACGGCCCAGCTTTCACCCATGTTAAACAACCAGCAGTGCTGCTGCGTATAAAGCAGGTGATGAGGAAGTGAAGTGGGACACAAGAGTAACTCTATAGCACTGCACAGAAGTGTTTTTGAAAGTGGTGGATGACTTGGGAGAAATCTCACCTTTCAGGAGCTTCTGTTTCGGGCTGGAATTCATCTCATTTCAGACAACTGCAAATATCCTGAGCTGAGTACTGAGGGTCTTGCAAATACATCAGAAAAATGGACACTGAGAAGTTCTCCTGCTTTTGCACAAGAGCTCAGATAGGTCCCTGCATCCACATCAAGTGGGGGTTTATCTAGGTACACACCTGAAAGCTGGAAGATCTGGATTTCTAGAAGACCCAAGTCCAACTGAAATGGTGTACAAGACATCAGTGATAGTTTATCCAAGAGTACCATCTCTGTCCTCTGAAACCTGCAGTCACTTAGCCTTTCATCTGTACATGGACAGTAATCTTTGTGGAACATGTTTGTTATTTTTTTCAGCCAAGCTAGCTTTCCTCTGAGGTCAACACCAAGCACTCAAGAGTGGATTTGGCCCTAAGCAAGCACTGATTAACTCAGGACAAAGCGAACAGCTGACGGTGCTCTGCCATCCCTGCTGCATGGGCTTAATCCACCCACACTCAGCAAGAGCTGGGCACAACACAGCTTTCACTCATCACGTCACAGGCTGTCCTTCTTGGCTTTCTGTTCTAGTCACTTTGGAGCTTGATGGTTTGGGCCTCATCATACTTACACAAGGGCGTCACCCACGCTGGCTCAACAGCGGTGTTGATGCTAAGAAATATGTAGATGGCAACCATCCACAGAGGTCCTTTTTGGGGTTAATTCCAGTCAGAACATAAATTCTCTGCACCATTAGATGAAACTTATAGAACCATAGAATGGTTTAGGCTGGAAGGGACCTCAAGGATCATCCAGCTCCAACCCCCTGCCATAGGCAGGGACACCTCCCACTAGAGCAGCTTGCTCAAGGCCTCATCCAGCCTGGCTTTAAACGCCCAGGGAGGAAGCATCCACAACCTCCCTGGGCAACCTGTGCCAGTGCCTTACCACCCTCACTGTAAAGAACTTCCTCCTAACATCCAGTCTAAATCTCCCCTCTTCCAGTTTAAACCCATTCCCCCTCGTCCTGACATTACTAGACCTTGTCAATAGTCCCTCCCCAGCCTTCCTGTAGGCTCCCTTCAGATACTGGAAAGCCACTCTAAGGTCTCCTCGAAGCCTTCTCTTCTCCAGGCTGAAGAGCCCCAGCTCTCTTGCTCCCAACCAACAGGACTCCCCGTGTTTCAACTGTGCCACCTCTCCCATCAAAACCCACAATGCATATACACACCTACCCTATCTTCCCAGCTTGCAGCTTTGACTTAGGGAAACCACTACAGAGCTGCAGGTGCATTGATTTCAAATCCTGGGCCTGGTAACCCATGGCCCATGCTTTCCCCTGAAATCCCCCCCAAAAGATAGCTTGAGCCGTACCTCTTTGAGGACCAGCACGCACTTGCCAGGCCCGACAGACTGAGGTAGCTCTGCTATTCTGCCTTTGTTTAAATAGGGACCTGAGAAGCAGCGGTGGTTGATGTAGAGCTGGGGGCAGCAGTATCTCCCATTGATGGTGCCTGCAAGGAGAAAGCAGCATTGATGTGCATGTAGCACTTTAGCCCTTCTTCTTCCTCCCAGATGTCAGGAGGAGAGGAGAAGAATAAAAGCAGTATAAAAAGTCTTCCTTGATGTAGAAGGTGGAGAGGGCTTTGCTATTTGAATCTGTCTGACACAGGAAAAACAAGTGCTTTTAAACAGCAGCTGATTTGGCTGCACATCCTACCCAAAGGAGAACTGGGAAAGGATTTCATTCATAATATGACCCAAGACTCTTTCATTACTCACACTGCAGATGGACATGAGCAAGTCAGCTGCAATTTGCCAGGAAGGGAATGTATTAGCTGCCTCTCACAGATACAGAATTGGCTCAGGGGGAAAAGTGAGGTGGAGAGCTCTACAAACCCTTCTTCAGCCACTGTCCAATCCAGTAAGCACGCTGGTGCCATTCCCGTGACCCGACATGTGTCTACAGAGCCATTGTCTTTGCCTAGACAAATTACTTTGGATTTCTTTATAGCCCATGGAAAGAAGCAGGTACTTCTAGATGTGGTTAATGTGCCCTGCAAGTGGGTATCCACTTTTTGGTTATCATACCCCGCAAAAGCCCTTTTCTCCCCATTTGATTGCAACGGAGCCCTGGGACGCTGGCTCAGATGTCAATGTGAGTCTTGCAGCCTGCTGAAATAAAGTGAATTAACTTCTGCCTTTCCTGCTGTGTCTGTGCAATTAACTGGATGAATATTGCACTCTCAGACCTTCCTGCCATTGCTGAAGGGAAGAAAACTTTGCCTTTAGCGGAAGCAGCAACCATGCCACACAGTCCTGATGTGACTGATGCCAACAGAGGGACTCATTAAATCCTGGTGCAAGGAATTTCATTGATGACAACTAAAAGGTTGCGTCCATCTCCACAAAGGCTTCATTAACATGGCCCTACCATCCTCAGCTGGAATTGGCAAGCTACAGGGGAACTCTAGATCTCAGCAAGACAGTGTTGACATGCAGAGGACCAGATCCTCACATGCAGTAGTAGATCAGAGACTTCTCCCCATGCTGTTGGTGAGGCAACATCACCTCACACACCTCACAGATGTGGTCCCATCTCTCCACCCATAGGACACACTCATTCCCTTTTTAGAGTTCCATTCATACATGCAACAGGTCCTTGAAATAAAGATGCTGTTGGTGCTGAGCAGCCTCACCTGTTGTGTCTGGCTGAGGAACTGGGCAGAGGTCATGAGGTATTTTCTCAACAGGCACTGTGGATGGTAACCTGTTAAACAAAAAGTCATAGAATCACAGAATCAACCAGCTTGGAAGAGACCTCCAAGATCATCCAGTCCAACCTAGCACCCAGCCCTAGACAATCAACTAGACCATGGCACTAAGTACCTCATCCAGGGTTTCCTTGTATTTAAGAGCCAGACCAGTCAAAGGGGCAGAACCAGCCTTCAGGCTGCACCAAGAGATACACTGGCACCTGTCTGAATCATGAAATGAAGATACCTCAAATGCAATTCCAATTCCACACAGATTTTCATAGCCCTGGGCACCTATATTGAAGACAGAGGAGTCAGATCCACTCCTCCTCAAAAAATACTCTAGTTTGTGAGCTTTAGCCCTTCTGGCTGCAGATATTCACATTGCAGTCCTACAAACTCTAGCTTCTAGAAACTGCAAGGATTAGGTAGGGAAATGCCCTTTTGGTACATTTCTGTCTCCCATAAGCATCCCTTAGTGGCCATCAGACACTGGCTACACAGTCCCAGCTAGAAAAATAATTCTATTGCAAAGACTCTTTTATATGTTCACAAACATTTTACATTTAAAGGAATTCCCTTGGCAACTGCTGCAGCATCTGGGCATTAGTTACTAAAGTCATTCAGGTGCTCAGTATCATTTCTCCTGGAAGACCTAATGTATCTCACTAAAAATATCATAGAATAACAATCATTCAGGTTGGAAAAGACCTCTAAGATCATTAACACCACCACAACCAGTAAGCCATGTCCCAAAGTGCCATGTCTACACACTTTCTGAACACTTCTGGGGACTCCATCACCTCCCTGGACAGTCTGTTGTGATGCCTGACCACTCTTACAGTAAAGATTTTTTTCCTAATATCCAGACTAAACCTCCCCAGGTGTAACTTGAGGCAATCTCAGGCAAAGAAACCAATTTCCACCTCAATACAATCTCCTTCCAGTTAGTTGTAGAGAAGTATGAGGTCTCCCCTCGGCCTCCTCTTCTCCAAACTAGACAAACACAATTCCCTCAGCCTGTTCTCCAGTCCCTTGACCAGCTTTACTTCCCTTCTTTGGAGGTACTCCAGCACCTCAGCATCTTTCTTGCAGTAAGCTGAGCAAAGGCTTCAAGGTGTAGCCTCACCAGTGTCGGATACAGAGTCACAATCACTTTCCTACTTGTGCTGGCCACGCTACTCCAAATACAAGCCAAAATGCTGTAGATCTTGGAGCACACTGCTGGCTTCTGCCTGTCAGCCAGCACCCCTAGGTGCGTTTCTGCTGGACACCACCTTAAACAACCATTTCAAACAACACAAACTTACTGCTTTTCTGGTTGCACTACTGCAATCCTTCTCTTCCGTCGCACTGCAAAAACGAAGCAAGGAAGAGAATGAAAAGAGTGCTCCACTCTTCTGTCCTATGAAAACATACCCATAACAGATAAAAAATGAAGTGGTATAAACACCCTGCCTATAAAATGACTCCTAACAGAACGAAATGGTATTTAATTACTACTGCCATCTTTTTCTGGTGGGTTTTTTTTTTTTTAAGTCAGTCACTACATCATTAAAACCTACTTTAAAGACGTAATAATACGTTTAATCTTTCCTCTGGAACGCTAATATGGTGGTTTATGGGATCAGAATAAGCAACAACAACAACAACAAAGAATTAGAATAAAAGCACAGATATCTTTTCTCCAGGCAGCAGCACATATGGATAAGATTACATTTCACAAGCCTGATTACCTCCAGCATAATTTATCCCTAGCTATAAATTGCAGCAAAGCTGCATAACGTTGCCATAGTGGTGCTCTCCCAAATTAAGCCCTGGCTGCCTGATTTTTTTTAACTTAAGCATACTGAACTCTTCAAAAAGGGATGAACACCTTTTAAAATTTGCCTTTCAGATGTTAATTAACATCAACACAGAGCTTGATTTTTTTTCAATCTGCTGGCTTGAAATGGTGTGCTAGTTTGAAGCTAGCTAGAATGTTTTGGTGAGAAGAATCAGATTACAGGCTGTGAGAAGAAAACAGGGGTGATGTCTACTTCACTCATAGGCTTGCTGAGATGTATAAGAACAAGAACATAAACATAGATAACAGAGTCACTCTCTGGGCTTTGGGCTAAACTCTCTCTCTACCCTAACCTGCCATCTGTGTGACTAATCCTTCTGCTTCCTAACCCCCCTGGCTGACCCTTCAATCTTCCTTGGGCATAAGGCAAAGACCTGAGGTAAGGTAGAGGAGCAGGAGGAAGGTGGAAGGGTGGTTGAGAGCCCCTCCTGGGGACTCAGGTTTCTGGGAGGGCTGTTGTGTTTCTGTATTACCTTTTAACTTGTCTATTTCTGTCTATATTGTAAATATCTGCTTGTACATTGTGCTGAGCTGTAAATATAAAGCTTCATTCAATTTCCAGAGCCCCTGAGTCTAGTCTGGGTGATTTCCAAAGTGGGGGGTGGGTAACCCCCAAACCATCACACATAGGGTTAGATAGTTTCTGTTACGAACAGGAGACCAACACCAAGCCACCGAGTTACTCATCAACTGCCTTGGAATGCAAATGGAAACAAATCGGTTTTCATATGCACTAGAGGCAGGAGAAAACTCTACAGGTTTAATTGTGCTGGGAAAGACTTAAATTAAGCCCTAAGGAAATCTCTGAGTTGGTAAGGGCAGTGAAATAATGGGATAGACACCCTGGGAAGGGGCAGAAACTCCATTACAGGAAGCCTGCAAGCATTTCTGAACTTAGACAAACAGATCGTGGTTTCAGAGGGAGTACCTGGATGGCCTCTTTGTGTCCACTCCATCCTACATTTTATATAGTTTTCCCCCCCCCAATTTTGAGATCCAGTGTCCATAATTCACTCAGGTGCCTGGGAACTTTGCTCAGGGAACAAAACCTGGTATCACCCTCATGACCACACTGCAAATCAATAACCTATGCTATGCAATCCCAAACCATGCAGCTGCCTTTCCCAGCACAAACAATCCCAATTTTTAGAGGAACTGACCACACAAACAAGTACAAATTGCAGAATGTCCATGCTGCAGAGGCTAGTCACTGAGCATAGAATCAGTCAGGGTTGGAAGGGACCACAAAGATGATCTAGTTCCAACCCCCCTGCCATAGAGAGGGGCACCCTACCCTAGATCAGCCTGGCCACAGCCTCAGCCAGCCTGGCCTTAAACATCTCCAGCCTTGGGGCCTCAACCACCTCCCTGGGAAACCCATTCCAGGCTCTCTCCACTCTCATGCTGAACAGCTTCCTCCTCATGTCCAGTCTGAACCCATCCATCTCCAGCTTCGCTCCATTCCCCCTAGTCCTGTCACTGTCTGATATCCTGAAAAGTCCCTGCCCAGCTTTTTTGCAGGCCCCCTTCAGATACTGAAAGGCCACAAGAAGGTCACCTGGGAGCCTCCTCTTCTCCACACTGAACAGCCCCAACTCTTTCAGTCTGTCCTCATAGGAGATTTAGTGCTACTTATTACAGAATGCTTATAGCTCTTGGTTACCAGTCTGCTACTTAGGTTGGTAGCACCAAAAACTGAATTAGACATAAAATAAAGCCCCTGATAGATCTGTTGATGTAATATCTGTGCTGCTTGACGTTCCCATGTACTTACAAACAGCTTTGCATGGTGGAGTTAAGTTATAAGCATTCGCTTCACACCAGCCAACAGGGAAAATGTCCATAGACTCTACATCAACTATGTACTCTGGAGAAGGCATCTGTAAACCTATAAACACAAATTTATTATGTAATTTAGACATGGGAATACCAAGCTCAGAGTCATTCAAGCGTTCATCACTATCCAAGGCAAGCAAACGATGGAACACGTTAAAAATAAGTCTGTTTCCCTGCATCAAAATCAGGCATCATTTAACCTTCAATTTTGCACAGACAGCAATGATAAGGCTGTTGCATTTGCAGTGCAATGTTATTCCAAAGAACACCCCCATTAAGAGCACACCAAGGGTGAGCAGTGAAGCAGCCAAAAGGCAGTATGGTTAAAGGTGCATGACTTTCCCTAAACAAGACAGCCTGACTGACCCTTTTGCTTTTGTAGACTCACACAAGCAAGTTAGCAGAAAGCCTACTCCTACAGGTAAGAGTGCTCATGGACTGCCACAGGATGGTAGCTGATCTGATAGATCTTTATGCCACAATGCCCTCCAGAAGCTTTGCCATGTAGTTCTGTCCTTGAGTCACTGTTTTTAAGGGTGGGATATGGCCCTCTTCTGTCTAGAGGTGCTGTGAATTCTCCTAGGGATCCTCACTACAACAGAACGAGAGCACTCCTGTGCTAGTTTGAAGCAAGCTAGAATGTTTTGGTGAGAAGAACTAGATTACAGGCTGTGAAAAAGCCATGTTTTGGTGAGAAGAACTAGATTACAGGCTGTGAAAAAGCCATGTTTTGGTGAGAAGAACTAGATTACAGGCTGTGAAACAAGGCTGATGTCTACTTCATAGACACAGGCTTTGCTGAGATGTCTTATCTGTATTTTGCTTTCCCTTTTTCACACAAGCGGCACCACTCTTGCTTGGGCTGCTGCTAGGGAACTGGCTGAGCTGCATCTTACTCTCTAACCCCACCTTCCCTTTTTGGACTCATCCACTTTGCTTCCTACCCCCCTGGATGAACCTCCATTCTTCCTTGGGACTGGGCTAAGGTTGAGAGGGGTAGGGGGAAGGTGAAAGGGCAGTTGAGAGCCCCTCCTGGGGACTCAGGTTTCTGGGAGGGCTGTTGTGTTTCTGTATTACCTTGTGTATTTCTGTACATAAATGCATATACTGTAAATATCTGCTTGTACATTGTGCTAGCTGTAAATATAAGCTTCATTCACATTTCCAGAGCCAGCTGAGTCTAGTCTGGGTGATTTCTAAAAGCGTGGGGGGGCAGGGAACACCCAAACCATCACAACTCCATAGGGGAATCATAAATTAACAGGTTGGAAGGGATCTTAAGGATGATCTGTTTCAACCTTTCTTGGGAAAACCATAGTTTAGACAAGATGGCCCAGCACTCTCTCCAGCTGAATTTTCAAAGTGACCAACATCAGAGAATCTACCACTTACCTGGGGAAATTATTCCAATGACTTGCTGTCCTTGTGAAACACTTTTGTGTCTAATCAGAATCACCCCAGAAGTAACTTGTTAGCCATTATTCCTCATCTTTTCCATGTGACTCGTCACAAAAATGGAGTTTCCATTTATTTTGTAGCCATACTTTGAAGACTGGAATATGGTGAGAAGGTCTCCCCTGAGACTTCTTTTCTCCAAGCTGAATTAAATCTAGTTCTCAGCCTTTCCTCATAGGGCAGCGCCCCAGCCCTCTGTTCATCTTTGTGGCCCTTGTCTGGACTCTCTCCAACCTGTCCACATCTCTTTTGTATAGTGGGGACCAAAACTGTACACAATATTCCAGGTGTGTGCTGACAAGTGCTGAGTAGAGTGGGATAATGACTTCTTTACCTCTGTTGGTGATGCCCTTGTTGATGCAACTGAGCATCCTGTTGGCTTGCTTTGCTGCAGCAGGAGATTGTTCACTCATACTGAGTCTGTTGTTCACCACGATCCCCAGGTCACCTCTCAAAGAGCTACGCTTCAGCCTGTGCTGTATTCCTGCATGGGTTTTCCAGAACCTTACACTTGTCTTTGTTGAATTACACCATCTCATTGAGGCAGTACAAAAACCCCAACAGGGAGAGATGCACTAAGATCTCTGGAATCACAGACTCCAAAAATCCAATGAAAATCATAGAATCAACCAGTTTGGAAGAGACCTCCAAGATCATCCAGTCCAACCTAGCACCAGCCCTAGACAATCGACTAGATCGTGGCACTAAGTGCCTCAGCCAGGCTTTTTTTGAACACCTCCAGGGATGGTGACTCCACCACCTCCCTGGGCAGCCCATTCCAATGCCAATCACTCTCTCTGGCAAGAACTTCCTCCTAACATCCAGCCTAGACCTCCCCCAGCACAACTTGAGACTGTGTCCCCTTGTTCTGTTGGCTGCCATGATGTATTAACAGGTGTCCAGAGTTCTTGCTTACTGATAGTAGGGATACTGAGGAGGGACTATTGAAGACTGAGGCAAAGAAGATGTTAAGCACCTCTGCCTTTTCCTCATCCTTTGTCACTATATTCCCCTCTCTATCTAATAAGGACTGGAGGTTGTCCTTTCCCTTTGTCTTGCCATTAATGTATTTATAGAAACGTTTTTTATTCTCCTTAACAGCAGTGGCAGCCTAAGTTCTAAATGGGCTTTTGCCTCTCTAATTTTTTTCCTACTTAACAACATCTCTCCTTAAAACAAATCTCTTCCAGTTTGGTTATTGTGTCTCCTTGAGAAGAAACTCTCCTGTCTTGGTGTATGTGGATCACACTCAAAGCCCATTACAGTGCACGGAGATAGTCCTGCTGGCTATGAGTTCATCTGAAAACAATTCTGAGTCCTGACTCAAGACACCACTTAATTACTCCAAGTCCATGGGCTAACCAGGCCAGGAACTTCACCCTCCTCTGCCATTTCCATCCTGGGAACCATAGCTCCAGTGTCAGCAGGAGATGGTCTCCTAATAAGAGAGACCAAAGGAGCAGCAGCCGCCCTTGCAGTACTCTTATCTTTGCATCTGTTACAGCATCTTCGCCTCCTGCTTAATGCAGCAGCATTTGACTGTGTTCCACTAGATGACTACAGGGAACTTCCCACTAATGAATGCTCATCAAGGGCTTGCAACGTAATTGAAACAGTAATTGAACTTTGTGATGGGAATGGCACTGAGGCTGAGATGCAGCATTTGGATCAATTTTGTCTCCTGTAATAAACTTGTTGCACTTTGAGAGTTTGTGGCTGTACAAAGGAAAACTCAGTAAAAAAAAGGTGACGGTGCTCACAGTGATGGAGGAAATTGTTACAGAAACAAAGTCATGATGCCTGCAGAGATTCATGGAGGTCTTCACAGTATTTCTCTGGGCCCTGCATTGTGTTCATACATTATACATTGGAGGTGCAGTCCTGGCTTCGCTGGGACATGGAGAAGAGAGGAGGATGGGATGAAAGTGCATGCCAAGGAGGATGCTGAGGGGCTGGAGCGTGTCCAGGGAACAAAGCTGGTGAAGGGGCCAGAAAACTGGGCTGGTGAGGAGTGGCTAAGGGACATAGGGCTATTTAGTGTGGAGAAGAGATCTCATTACTCTTTACAGCTCCTTGAAAGAAGGTTGCAGTGAGGTGGGAGTTGGTCTCTTCATCTTAGTATCAGGTGATAGAATGAGGAAAAAAAAGGCCTGAAATTGTGCTAGGAGAGGTTTGGGTTAGACACGAGGAACAATTTCTTTGCTGCAAGAGTAGTCAGGCATTGGAACTGCCCAGAGAGGTGGTAGAGTCACAATAGTGACCTGGAAGTATTTAAGCAATGTGTGGCCATGGCATTTTGGGATACAGTTTAACAGCCATGGTGGTGTTGAGTTGAAGATTGGGCTTGATAATCTTAGAGGGCTTTTCCAAGCCAATCAAATTCTGTGACAACAACACTACTTCACCACGAGCTTCCAGTTCAACCAAGTACTTAAGCTTATCATAAGAGAGCAGAAAGAAGCATCTAAACAGAGTAGAGCTCAGCTTAAGTAAAGAGGCTCAGTCAACACCCATAAGTGATGTTAGAATGAGTATTGAGTCTCTATCCTGTCTAGCCGGGGGGCCAACCAGGCCCCCCGGCCTTTAGATCCCACTCCCATTCACCCAGTGTGACCACCACAGGGACTCACCAGTGATGATGAGAGGAGGATCCCTCTGCCCAAATGGGCAAACTTGGGGCCTCTGCCTTCCTGGGGCCATTTAAAAAGGGTGGCGGGCAGGGAGGGCAAAGTGGTCACACCTGGGGTGGGAGAAGACTCCAACAGCACCCAGGTGCTCAAAAAGGGCAGTGAGCAGGGAGGGCAAAGTGATCACACCTGGGGAAAGAGGAGACTCCAACAGCAATCAGGTGCTCTGGGTTTGGGGGAAAAGGGGCAAATGTGGGGTGGGAAAGAGGCAGACATAGTGGAAAAGGGGAGGTGGTGCTGAAAGGGGAGAGGACAGGAAAAGGACAGAGATGAAAAGAAGAAGGTGGGGAAGAGGAAGGAGATGGAGAGAAAAGGAGGAAAATGGGGGAAAGAAGAAGATGAAAAGGAAAGGAAGGAGATGGAAAGAAAAGGAGGAAGATGAAGGAAAATAGATGGAGAGGGAAGTGAGATTAAAAAAATAATAAAAATGAAATCTGGATGTGCTAGTTTGAGCCTAGCTAGAATGTTTTGGTGAGAAGAATTAGATCATAGGCTGAGAAATGAAAACAATGGTGAGGTCTACTTCGCCCACAGCCTTGCTGAGATGTGTAGAAAGGAAAAGCAAAACATTAGATAGAATCACTTTGCTTGGGCACTTCACTCTGGGCTGTGCTCTCAGCTCTTGGCCTGCTGGGGAGCTCAGTCTGCTGGCTGAACTCCATTTTGCTTTCTAACCTCACCCTCCATTTGCTTTGCTGCTTCACCTTGCTTCTTAATCCTCTTGGCCGAGCTTCCACTCTTCCTTGGGACTGGGGTAAGGTTGAGAGGGGTAGGGGGAAGGTGAGGGGGTGCTTGAGAGCCCCTCCTGGGGACTCAGGTTTCTGGGAGGGCTGTTGTGTTTCTGTATTACCTTTTTTACCTTGTATATTTCTGTCTATAACTGTATATACTGTAAATATCTGCTTGTAAATTGTGCCAGCTGTAAATATAAGCTTCATTCAAATTTCCAGAGCCAGCTGAGTCTAGTCTGGGTGATTTCCAAAGTGGGGGGGGCGGGGAACACCCAAACCATCACAATGGACCATCATAAAAAAAACAAAAGTGGTCCAGTTCTGGCAGGGGTGTTGGACTAAATGATCTTTTGAGGTCACTTCTATCCCTTAACATTCTGTGATTCAGGACAAAATGTGCTCATGAGCAGCTGAGCCTAAGTACAAGGCAGCTGGCATTCCCTGCAAAACCACGTCCTTCCTTGAGAAAACATCAAGGGGTCACTGCTCAATTTGAACCTGATGAAAGCTGCACTCTCCAGTGGTCAAAACATTTTCACCTAACACCACAAATCCAGCCAAGGGCCTGATGTTTTGTGCTGAATCGCTGAAGTCAGTGGCAAGGCATGCATGAAGTGGATAAATGATGAATCCAGCCCTAAACAGAGCAAGAGATCCCATACAGTTCCCACTGAAATTTCAGCAGGACTGGAAAAAAACATTATTTTCATCACTGTAACTGTTCTACAGTGTTATTCTGACCAAATAAAGAGATCAAAATGTAATTCCCTGCTTAAAACCAGTAATAGACGTGACATAAAAGTTTGCTTTTGAAGTTTGCAGCTGCAGCCACTCTGACGAGCAAGGAAGCACTGCAGTGTCTGTTCTCCAACGCTGCTACTGCTCTTGGAAGACATATTCACAGCTACTCTGTACTCCCAGGCACAATTCTTCTCTCTGGCAATTGATATTCCTATCTTCCACTTCTGATATCTTACTGCTTCGTCTAGCCCTTGCTCATGTAAGTGGAAAACAGCTTGTTTGAGACTTGTTACTTTCATTTGCTGCATTTTATGTTGCCATCTTGTCAGACTAAGCAATGTCCATGAGACTTGAGATGTTAAATGGAAAAGAACTGTAGAATCATAGGATGTCGGGGTTGGAAGGGATCTTTAAAGGTCATAGAATCATGGAATCATAGAATTAACCAGGTTGGAAGAGACCCCCAAGGTCATCCAGTCCCATCTATCACCCAGCCCTGTCCAATCAACTAGACCATGGCACTAAGTGCCTCAGACAGTTTTTTCTTGATCCCCATATTCAACTGGATCACATTTCTCAGAACCCTGCTTAGCATAACCTGTGTGTTTCCAGGGATGGGGCTTTCACTACCTCTCTGAGTGTTTCACCACCCTCACCATAAAATATTTCTTCCTTGTACCTAGTCTAAATCTGCCCTTTTCCAGTAAAAACATCACACTACTAAAAAGTCTATCCCCATTTTTCTTACAGGCCCCTTTTAAGTACTGAAAGGCTGCAATAAGGTCTCTCTGGAGCATTCTCTTCTCCAGGTTGAACTACCCTAACCTGCTCATCTTGTTCTCGTAGAAGAGATGTTTTATCATCATTTTACAACATCTGAAGATGATTAAGGAACTGGAACAGCTGACTCATAAGGAAAGGTTAAAATACTTGACTGTTTAGCTTGGAGAAAAGCACAATGAGAGGGGATCTGATTGATGTTTACAACTATCTGAAGCACAGGAGGCAAGAAGAAGGGGTGAGTCTTTCCAGTGGTGCCCTGTGATAAGACAAGGGGCAACTGATATGAACTGGAACACAGCAAGTTCCACTTCAATATGAGGAAAAACTTTACTGTAAGAGTGGCAGAGCACTGAAACAGGCTGTCCAGAGAGGTTCACAGGATGTCAGGGGTTGGAAGGGACCCAAAGAGATCAGTGAGTCCAAGCCCACCATCAGACCAGGACTGTACAATGTAGCTCAGGTCACAGAGGAATGCATCCAGATAGGCCTTGAAAGTCTCTAGAGAAGGAGACTCCACAACGTCTCAGAGGAGCCTGTTCCACTGTTCTGTGACCCTTACAGTGAAGAAGTTCCCCCTTGTGTTGAGGTGGAACCTCCTGTGCTGCAGCTTACATCCACTGCTCCTTGTCCTAAAATTGTGGAGTCTCCTTCTCTAGAAGCTGTCAAGACTCATCTGGATGCATTCTTATGTGACCTGCCCTAGATGAAGTTGCTTTGGCAGGGGGATTGAACTCAGCGATCTCCAAAAGTCTCTTCCAACCTCTATCGTTCTGTAATTCTATGACCATTTTTGTGGCTGAAAGAAAAGAACAGGGAGATTGGAAAACAGCATGAGGAAAACTACCATCTGCTGATATGAAGCTTAAAGGATGAACAGAACAGAGCAGAAAAATCTCAAAGGGAAAATTGTGGAAAACCTCCCTGGAAAAGTGATTAACAAAAGGGTTTTCCTCACATTCCTTTGCTGTGCAGAGGGTGTGCATTACTGCTTGTATAAATTCACACCAGAAAGCTTCAGCATTAAAATCTAAAATGAACCAGTAAAAATTAACAATGCAGATGATGAGTAATAAAGTAGCAGAAAGTGATGGGATGTGCACATCAGATCAGCCTTATGCTTCTTCTCCACCACAGGGGAACTATACTGCTGCTCATTAAATGCTCGCCCTGAAGTTTACAGAGTCTTGCTACTGTACAAAGTGTGATTTATTAAGCAATGTTCCCTCATGTCTAACTCGACACTGCTTAACTACTGCATCCTCTTTTATGGCTGCAGTTTGGCCCATCAAGACAGTGAAACTGGGAGGGCAACAATGAAAGCTTCAGACGTGCCCATGATAAATGGTGGGACCCAAGGTCTTCAGCAATGGGCTCCCATGGGTGCTGGGGAGTCTTGGTGCTACCAGAATATAAATAACCAGTTAGAAACAGGAGTGTATTAATGGACTCAAAAAAAAAAACCTCATGCCACAGTTCATGCCACATTTACTTTACAACTCTGCAAGCAGGGTTTTGTGCTGGTTTTAATGCCTAGTTTTAGTGTAACGCTGTGCATACTGTAGTTATGTAGTTCGACAGCAGCAAGGGTTTCTTTTTACTCTGCTTGCTTCTCCATTTACTGCAGATCATTCTCTTCCTGGCATTGAGATAGAAACCAAGCATAAAGCACTTTTATGTCAGAACTCAAAACACAGGGAGATGCACATGGGGGGGGGGGGGTGTTATTATAAGTTGTAAAAACATCCTTTTATGAAATTAAAGGAATGAAGGGGAGAAAGGGTTGAGGGAAGGGAAGAGTGTGGGAGTGTGTGGCACTCTCCCTGCCTCTAGCCAGGGATTTGAAGGAATAGTTGATTTAAAGACTTTAAGAAAGATCACTTCCTATTGACTGTATCAGGAACATTGTGGCCAGTAAGACAAGGGAGGTTGTTCTTCCCCTGTACTCAACATTGGTGAGGCCATACCTTGAGTGCTGTGTCCAGTTCTGGGCTCCTCAACTCAAGAGAAATGTTGAGATACTGGAACATGTCCAGAGAAAGGTGACAAAGTTGGTGAGGGGCTTGGAGCACAGCCCTGTGAGGAGAGGCTGAGGGAGCTGGGGGTGGGCAGCCTGCACAAGAGGAGGCTCAGGGCAGACCTCATTGCTGTCTGCAACTACCTGAAGGGAGGCTGTAGCCAGGTGAGGATTGGCCTCGTCTGCCAGGCAACCAGCAACAGAACAAGGGGACACAGTCTCTCCCATCTCTCCTCAGTATCCCTACTATCAGTAGGCAAGATCTCTGGACGCCTGTTAATACACCATGGTAGCCATCAGAACAAGGGGACACAGTCTCACATTGTGCTGGGGGAGGCCTAGGCTGGATGTTCGGAGGAAGTTCTTGTCAGAGAGAGTGATTGGCATTGGAATGGGCTGCCCAGGGAGGTGGTGGAGTCACCGTCCCTGGAGGTGTTCAATAAAAGAGTGGATGAGGCACTTAGTGCCATGGTCTAGTTGATTGTCTAGGGCTGGGTGCTAGGTTGGACTGAATGGTCTTAGAGGTCTCTTCCAACCTGGTTGATTCTATGATTCTCTGACTCTATTCTATGGTACCTGTTGTCTGTGCTGTAACCTCTCCTCCAAGTACAGGGCTGGGTGCTAGGTTGGATTGGATGGTCTTAGAGGTCTCTTCCAACCTGGTTGATTCTGTGATTCTATGTGATTCTGAGAAGTGCCTTTGATATTTTTATGGGTCTCCAGAAGAAAGCAAAGCAGTGTATCACAGTTGCAGTTGGTGCTGACCCAATTACTATTGATTTCAGAGGGAAACTGAAGCTCTTATATTTATTATAGATGAAACCAGTAGCTTCAAACAACAGCATGCTACCTTGATGGGTAAAAATTAACTATGCTGTGACAATGATGCATGCTACAATAACTTCAATGAGCAGAGCTTTCTGCTCTTGGTAACTTTACAAATAACACTGGTTTTAAAGTAGTCATAAGAGGTATGCCTGTGTTGTTCTAAATTACACTTACTTCAGAAGTCCTTGCTCAGATGACTCGTGAAAGGAAGTCTCAAAAGGAAAAATGAGCTCACCTGTATCTCATTTCAAGACAGAAATGGAAGTTTTGACACAGTGTTTTGCTCTGCTAGTTTTTTTCAGTACTCTCCTAATGCTGCTTGTACAATGGTGCCTTGCTCCATGGGATGGGAACTTGCTAAAACCTGTATTATAAAGGGCTGTCTGCAACAGCTCTCTTAGATAACAAAGGAAATTATATGATCAAGGAGAAGAGGGATATGAGCGTGCAATGGGCACAACAAGCAGTAGTACATATTGCAGAAGATTCATGGATCTAGCTAAGAAAATGGAGAGGAAGGAAGGCAGGAACAAAGGAAGCTGCAGGACAGGAGAACCCATGAAAGCCTGTTGGAAAGTCTCAGCTGCACAAGTGAGACAAACATCCATGCTCAGGATGGAGGTCTACCATGATGGCAGTTAGGAGATTTCTGTCATGGAGATTGTGCTGATAGATTTCATGTGGGTGGGACGATGGAAGGTCTTGTGTGCCCTCGTGGAGAGGGCAGGAGAAGATAATTCTTAACAATGCATACAAAAATGAAAGACTGGAGAAAGCAACACTGTGCAAAAGATGAAGGACAAAATTAAGAGAGTATTTGAAAGACCCACACAAACATAAGAAGCCTTAGAAGCCTTTACAGTACGTACCTTCAAGGTGAAGCCACATTAATCGTCCTTTAACTGAGGTGATAGAAGCAACACATATCTCTGCAGGGTTCCTAGGGTTCACTGCCTCCAACTTCATGTTCTTAGTAAAGCCACGGCTGAAGGATGTCTGAAAGAGTCAAGGACCAGCACTGAAATATGGCACTACAGCACTGCATGACTTCAATTAGGCTGTTCACTGGGAAGCATCAATTTTGCAGGGTTTGCTTTCCACTGAAGTGCAAGATGCACTGAAGAACACAAAGGCATCCAGACTGAAAATGGAGCTGCTCTAGACACTCATGTGAAAAAAACAATGATGGTAACACATCAAGAAACAACATATTTCACTGTTTACTCCACTCCCTCACTCTCAGAGACTGAGAAGATTTTGCTCCACACCAGCTCCAAGTATATCTGAATGCTTACCAGTGATGTATTTGTTAGCCACAGTTAGTTATGAGATACCACACAGAGGGTTCACAGACCTGCTGTGCCTGCTAGGAGAAACCTTGCAATGTGCATCATCATTTGTCTTCCCTGAGACCAGAGAAACTTCTCTACACAACTAATTTCCCTGGCTGACTGAACTTGAGAGAAATCTAAATATGCTTTTTCTTCCTGGAGTATTTTAAGCTCAGTGTATAAGTTTCTTCTCTGTAGACTTCAGGTTACCTAAGTGTAGGTGAGTGCAGATGGAGCCAGTTGTGTTTCCTGCCACAGCAGGACCTCCACTGCTCTCCTGCTTTTCCCCACTGCGTGTAAAGCCAAGCCAGATAATACATCAATGATGCTCAAAAGAGCAGTCATCACCCCAAATAAAAAGCACACAACCAAAATGGGAGGTCATGAGCTTGTCAGAATGCAACAGCCCCCATAGTACTAAGAGGCTGAGAGCCTGACAGAAGCTGTAGTTCAAATCACTGAGGTACCACTTTTACAGGCTAGTGTATGCCTTGGCAAACCTCTTCAGTCTAGGGTTGGTCTGGCCATGGGATAGCAGCAGGCTGATGAGTCCTTCCTGCTCCTGCCAGAGCCTAACATAGACCACAGCTCCTGTTTGAAGCCATTGTGGCTGATCACAAATGCAGAGGAAACCCAAGACCCCAGAACCTTCCCCACAAACCAAGCATCATTTTACCCTTACCCTCTGTCACTTCACATCCTCTCTCCCTCCAAGTAAGGTCAGTTTCTTCCCAATATCCCCACCACCGCCAACCCTGAAAACACACTCATGCAATACCAGTGGCCATGTCATAACTTCCTTTCCTTGCATTTTCCTGCCCTCTGTCCCACCCGTTCTGCCATGTGTCAGCTCTGGGTGCTTGCATCTCTGCACACAGCAGCACAAAAACATAGAATCAGAGAATAATTTTGGTTGGAAAAGACCTTTCAAGTCATTGAGTTATACCTTTATCTAGCTCTACAAAACCACATTGCTCAGCATCTCCAGGGATAGGGATTCAACCACCCTTGTGGGGAACTTATTCCAGTGTTTGCTATCCCTCTCAGTGAAGTTTCTTTAAATATCCAGCCTAAATCTGCCCTGGTCAGTCTTGAGTCCACTTCCTCTTGTCCTTGTTATTAGGGAGAGGAGAACAGCCACCCTGCTACAACCCACTTTCAGGCAGTTGTGGAGAGTGAGAAGGTCTTGCCTTTATACCGTTCCTTCCCTTGGATAAGGTTTCACCTGGGTGAGATCTCATCCATCAATTGAATGTTAGACTCAAATTCAACCTTTCTGCTCTTTGTTTAGCACTTATTATCATGCCCACTTCACACTGAACTATCACTGGGTGCTCTCTGTGAGAGTAAAAAACTTCTGGATTTGGTCTTTTGCTGTTGTTATTTGTTTGTGTGGTGGTGTTGTTTAAGCTACAATGGACAGGGGAAGGGCAACTGATGTCGTCTACCTGGACCTGAGTAAGGCATTTGTCTCCGTCCCACATGACCTCCTGGTCACCAAACTGGAAAAGCACAGACTGGATGTGTGGAGCACTCACTGGATAAGGAATTGGCTGGATGGTCGCATGCAGAGAGTGGTGATCAATGGCACAATGTCCACCTGGCGACCGGTGACAAGTGGTGTTCCTCAGGGGTCAGTGCTGGGACCAGTGCTCTGTAACATCTTTGTCAGTGATATGGACAGAGGAATTGAGTGCACCCTCAGCAAGTTTGCAGATGACACCAAGCTGTGTGGCACAGCTGACTTGCTGGAGGGCAGGGATGCCATTCAGAGGGATGGAGAGGTGAGCCCAGGCCAACCTCATGACGTTTAACAAGGCCAAGTGTAAGGTCCTGCACCTGGGTCGGTGCAATCCCAGGCACAGATACAGGCTGGGTGGTGAATGGCTGAGAGCAGCCCTGAGGAGAAGGACCTGGGGGTCTGGGTTGACGAAAAGCTCAACATGAGCCGGCAGTGTGCACATGCAGCCCAGACAGCAACCCTGTGCTGGGCTGCATCAAGAGCAGTGTGGCCAGCAGGGCAAGGGAGGGGATTCTCCCCCTTTACTCTGCTCTCCTCAGACCCCACCTGGAGTACTGTGTGCAGTTCTGGAGCCCCCAACACAAGAAGGACATGGAACTGCTGGAGCGGGTCCAGAGGAGAGCCACGAAGATGCTCAGAGGGCTGCAGCAGCTCTGCTATGAGGACAGGCTGAGAGAGTTGGGGGTCTTCAGCCTGGAGAAGAGAAGGCTTCGAGGAGACCTTAGAGTGGCTTTCCAGTATCTGAAGGGAGCCTACAGGAAGGCTGGGGAGGGACTATTGACAAGGTCTGGTAATGTCAGGATGAGGGGGAATGGGTTTAAACTGGAAGAGGGGAGATTTAGACTGGATGTTAGGAGGAAGTTCTTTACAGTGAGGGTGGTAAGACACTGGAACAGGTTGCCCAGGGAGGTTGTGGATGCTTCATCCCTGGAAGTGTTTAAAGCCAGGCTGGATGAGGCCTTGAGCAAGCTGCTCTAGTGGGAGGTGTCCCTGCCTATGGCAGGGGGTTGGAGCTGGATGATCCTTGAGGTCCCTTCCAACCTAAACCATTCTATGATTCTGTTCTATGATTCTTCTTTCTTTTTTATTAAGAGGCCTCCCAAGACAGTGATGCAAGTCTGAAACATTACTTCCCTCCTTGCAAGCCTTGCTCAAGACACAGATCAGCCTTACACTATAAAAGCTGCCAGGACTGCAGAAAAGCAGGGTGAGTTTGTTTAAATGCCTTTTATGTTCCCTAACAAGGAAACATCATTTATCATCACACCAGTTCCTTTCATTGCAGTTCGGTGCTGGAGGCTAATTTATACAGAATCAATGGCAAAACAGTTAGCTGGGAGTTTATTTTACTAAGCATTTGGTCATGTCAATCCATTTCATAACTGCCTCTCCTTGTTAAATATCCCCCCTGAGGAAAGAGTTACAGCACATCCACTTCCAGCACCACGTCTGGCTGCACTAGGTGGAAGATGTGTTGGCAGTAAAGCTTCTATCAAAAAGCTGCTCGCAGCCACAAAACAAATGGACCAACCTGCCAGGGAGGCTGCACAAGTGACAACAGCAAGATTACATCTCTCTGCAGAGAGCTGTGTTATCAAGAGTGAAAGAGTAACAGATACATGTTCATCTGATGAATTTTTCCAGTAAAAAAAAAAAAAAAAAAGAGGGAGGGCTTAGATTTGATTTAATCTTTGGAGGATACTACTCAGACTATTTTCAAAGCTGCCAGTGTGGAGAGCATAGATTCATTACTTGACAGAATAAAAAAGTGATGTAAAGGGAAGTGTGCTGGCAGAAAAGAGGGAACATGGTAAATGTCCCACTCAGACATTTGTTCAGCTTCCCTCAGCACTTTCAGAAATCTTTGCTTAAAATCCCTTGAGGCAGAGGAGTTTGCATCAGGTGGCACAACAAATGGGGCAAAGAAATCCAAACTCTGCTTTGATTTCCAAGTCAGACTCCGTAGATACAGGTTTCCTCGAACTCATCAACAGGAAAGGGTTCATCATTAAAGGTCTGTTCCAAGCCAGGCTGCCCTTGGGCCACCACAGATGTTGGTATCTTGTGAGATAGTTACCATTTTGCTTTCCATAAACATCCTGTCCCCTAGTCTTTTGATTTCCGAGTCCAGTGAAAGGCTCTGTCACTCACAGGTGAAGTCTCCTGTCCACCAATCGCATCACTTCCCTTTGCAAACCCTTCTGTGCTTATTTAGGTATGATCACTGTGCTAGTTTGAGCCTAGCTGGGATATTTTAGTGAGAGGAATTAGATGACAGGCTGTGAAAAGGAAACAGTGGTGAGGTCTGATGCACTCACAGGCTTGCTGAGATGTATAAGAACAAGAATACAAGCACAGATAACAGAGTTGTTCTCTGTTTCTGGCTATCTCCCTTCTCTCTCTGACCTGCTGTCTGTGCGACTAATCCCTCTGCTTCCTAACCCCGCTGGGTGATTCTCCAAACTCACCTTGAACATAGGCAAAGTCTGGGATAAGGTTGAGGGGTGGAAGGGAGGTGGCAGGGTGGTTGGGAGCCCCTCCTGGGCACTCTGGTTTCTGGGAGGGCTGTTGTGTTTCTGTGTTACCTTTAACTTGTCTATTTCTGTCTATAGCTGTATATATATTGTAAATACCTGCTTGATATTGTGCTAAGCTGTAAATATAAAGGTTCACTCTTTAATTTCCAGCCACTGAGTCTAGTCTGGGTGATTTCTTAAGTGTGGGGGGGCAGGTAACACCCAAGCATGAAGAAGAGCACCAGATTACTGAAAAAGGCAGAGGGCTACATCTGCCTTTCAGCAAGTTACGGATGTCTGTTGGATCAGGCCACACCAGATTGTCATTGCCATAAAACAGCATATAAAACATTGCTTCCAAAGCTCTGAATCATCATGTCCTCCAGCTTAATCATATGCTGCTCACTCTCACATCACTGTTGCAGTATCAAGGAATAACATGAACTGTCCTACAGACCAGAGCTTCCACGTGGGTTAACCACTTTTCTCACACCCTGAGCTCAGCAGTTTCAACCTTAGCTTTTAAACACATTTTGTTTGGTTAAATGTATCTCCCTGGGAACCAGAGAAAACATCCAAAATGTCAAGAGAACCAGACAATAGCATGCAATTTTTTTCAGTCTAGTTTATGTTTTAATACCATTTGAATTACTGCCAATGGTCAGTTGAGATCTTTCTTGTCCTAGGTGCTGTACAAAACCAGAGAGGAGAAGAAGAGCAGGATATCGAAATGAATCAGATAAGCACAAGAGTAAGATAATACTTCTTTTCCTTTTAGGGATGGAGACTTGAAACTCCTCCAGTTTACTTCTTAAAACTGACTCATGGTGATCTGACAGCACCTCCCAAAGCCTTGCTGTAGCTCTTCTGTGCAAGTTACTTTGTTTCACATGGATTCAGAGGAGAGATGCAAAAGCAAAAAGAGAACTTACGTTTCTAAAGCACATGTGAGGTGCTGCCTCAGCTCCACACTGCTTCTGGTAGTCTGCCCAGTCAAAGTCCTGACCAGAGTAACCTGCAAGATGACAAAACAGAGAGTGTCATCAGCCACCATGTCACATCAGAAAGATTTCAAGAGGACAGCCATTAATATTCCAGTCTCACATCCCTCCTCAGTATCCCTACTATCAGTAGGCAAGAACTCCAGACGCCTGTTAATACATCACGGAAGCTAACAGAAGAAGGGGACACAGTCACAAGTTGTGCCAGGGGAGTTCCAGGCTAGATGTTAGGAGGAAGTTCTTCACAGAGAGAGTGACTGGCATTGGAATGGGCTGCCCAGGGAGGTGGTGGAGTCGCTGTCCCTGGAGGTGTTCAATAAAAGAGTGGATGAGGCACTTAGTGCCATGGTCTAGTTGATTGTCTAGGGCTGGGTTCTAGGTTGGGCTGGATGATCTTGGAGGTGTCTTCCAACCTGCTTGATTCTATCATTCTCCAGCTACCATTCAGACAACTTCTGCATTTCTCTTTGAAAATTCCAGGTCTTCAATGAAAAGAATAAAACACTCATTTTCCTTTTCCTGTGAGCACTTTCCAGGATTTGATAAACCTGTGACTGCCAAGTAGTGTTAGTGTCTCCAGTTTCCAGAGGAGGTTTGTCACGGATCTCTTTCTCCTGCCTTTAGCTATCTAAAACATGGGGTTCTGAAGCTGGATATCAAGGGTTCCTCAGCAGTGCACAGCGAGAGGATCACCATAGTTAGAAACTGATCTATCTTGCCTTTCAAAGGATGAGATAAACCTCTCCTCTCTCTTCACTGATACAGGTGCACCCCTCCATGACTGATTTTCTGTAAGCTCAGAGTACATGAGCTTAATCCCATCACAGTAAGCACGAGTCTAATCTCAGTCACTAGATGATGCCTCTGCTTCTAGGGAAAATAAGGGAAGCAACATTGATTAATATGAGCATCTCCCAAACAGACAAACTGGCCTTTGCCCATCTATTCTTACCTGACTATTTAGGCAATAAACAATTAGGACTGGGGGAGGGGGGAATGTGGTGTCAGGTGTTTGCTTTTTATCTGCTTCTTAGTCTGTCTTTCTATAGTGCTTGAAACCAATGAGTGCTAAGCCTGTCCAGAGTCCTGTGATGATATTGTCAATACTCAGATAACACTGCAGAACTTTTCTCACTGGAAAGTATTAAGAGTCACCTAAAGGCAAATTTCTCCCTTCAATCTCCCTGCCTTGCATCTCAGACCGGCATCACTTCAGAGAACATCCCTTTTTCATTGACAGTCACAAAGGGCCACTCAAAATCAGAGGGGAATGAATCATTTATGACCAAAAAAAGATTTTTTTTGTAGGCAAGAAAGGACAGGAATACTGAGTAAAGTCAGACAACCAGATCAAACAAAAACAAGAAGGTAATTTTTTTGAGAATACAGGGCCAAGCATCCTGCTAAGATGCAAGTTCTTGGGCTAAGATGAACTTTAATCCTAATGATTGCACAGACGACAAACAAATTAATGAGATAAAGCCTTGAGCTAAGATGCTGTTCTCTATGGGGTATGAAAGTGCATAATAATTGGAAAGCCAGAAATAAGCATGCAGAGGGGAGGGAGAAAGGACAATTACTTACAGAGAGTGTTCATTTGTCATACTCAGAGAAATATACTTGCACAGGTTTTTATCTATCTATTTAGAATCATAGAATCATAGAATCAGTCAGGGTTGGAAGGGACTACAAAGATCATCTAGTTCCAACCAACCTGCCATGGGCACAGACACCCTACCCTAGATCAGCCTGGCCACAGCCTCAGCCAGACCTCACTTAAACACCTCCAAGGATGGGGACTCAACCACCTCCCTAGGAAACCCATTCCAGCCTCTTACCACCATGCTCAAGAACTTCCTCCTCATGTTCAGCCTGAATCTCCTCACCTCCAGCTTTGCTCCATTCCCCCTAGTCCTGTAGCTCCCTGAGAGACTAAAAAGTCCCTCCCCAGCTTTTTTGCAGGCTTCCTTCAGATCCTGGAAGGCCACAAGAAGGTCACCTGGGCGCCTCCCCTTCTCCACACTGAACAGCCCCAACCCTTTCAGTCTATCCTCATAGCAGAGCTGCTGCAGCCCTCTGAGCATCCCCGTGGTGCTTCTCTGGACACACCCCAGCACATCCACATCCTTCTTGTAATGGAGGCTCCATTTATGAGACAGTGTTTTCTTTCTGCTTCTTCTGTGTTTTCTTTTTTCTTTCCAATTATTTGTTTGCCAGATACTTTGCTGTTTCATAAAATGAAGCAGAAAGAGAAGGAGAAGTGCACATCACTTTGTGTCAGAAAGGGATTCATCTGAATGCTCAGAGGTGTTTGCAGTGGAGATGAATCCCTTAGCTGTGCATCTCACCCTAGGCTCCCTACAATCCAAGGGAAACAGACAGATCTAGAGGTGAACTATCTGTCCTCCTGCAGAAAGAGCAGAATTGCCCTGTGAAAGTCCATCTCACACTCCATTGACTCCAGAAGAAGCTAAGGTGATGGGCTCATGTTTATCTACGTTAAATCACCTGTGGTCCACCCCAGCTGCCAAAGCTCATTGTCTTCAGGGACCCAAAATTCTGCCACCACCCTGCATATTCTCTGTTCTCCAGTACCTCAGGGCCAGGTTTTGACTCTTAATTGCAAGATATGCACGATTTTGTTAGAGTGGATGGAAAAGGTATACTGACAAAGGCAGTAAAAATTGACTGTACTGTCACTGCACAACCACCTGTGGAAATTGCTGAGAAGATCATTTGCTGTAGACTTCAGCAGGAATAGAACCTGAGAGGGCACTCAGACAATTTGCCACAGCTCACTTTGGCAGACCAACAAGGATGGCTCCAAGAGAGGAATACTCAAGAACTGGATTCAAACAAGCCTGGACCTGTATATGGTATTTTCATGGAGCATCATTATAGAAGCTACTTTCCTTAGCACAGGAGGAGGTGCCATGTACCCAGCACTGCCATCATCGTGCGGCATTCACACACCTTTAAGGCTCAGACCCAGCAATAATATTCAAAGCTTTGCTTATCATAGAATCAACCAGGTTGGAAGGGACCTCCAAGCTCATTCAGTTCAACCTATCACCCAGCCCTAGCCAATCAATTAGACCATGGCACTAAGTGCCTCATCCAGGCTTTTTTTGAACACCACCACCTCCCTGGGCAGCGCACAGACAGTGCAATTCAGCTGCTGCTCCTCAAACCATATTGTATTTGCCAACTCAGCTCTCAGCAAGAAAGAGCCCAGCAGTCTAACCAGAAGCAAATTTAACAATACAAATGTACTGGAGGGTTTGGAATTGGCATTTCCTTAGTAAGCCTTACAACCAGGAGTCATACTGAAATGGTTTCTTTACCCTCTTAATAGTTCATAAAATGGAACAATGGTTGTTACTCTAAAAGGAAGTAGTCTATAAATCCAGCTCTAATAAATATAAACAGTGCTTGTTCAGTGTTTAGACAACAGCAGTAAATGGGTATTCATTTTTGGCACTGTGCAGGAAAATACTGCTCTTTATTTTCAGTAGCAAATGTTTGTGCCTCCTGTTCATGACTCATCTACTTTGGCTTCAACAAAGGTCTGATAGGCAAAGGAAAAAAAAAAAAAAAGAATGGATATTAGGCAAATAAAGTACTCTGAACTCCAACACCCAACCTGACACACTGTTCTGATGAAATAAAATCAGTTCATTTTAAAATCAGAGAATCTCCTTATCAATCCTAAATGAACCAAAAAATTCCAAGCCCAAGATGCAGCAAAGAAATCCTTTTCAAAGAAGAAAAAATTACTTCTAGCATCATCTCCTGCACCATGGGAACTTCACAACATTCAGCTGGCAAAAACATGAAATAATGTCAACATATTCACTAGTAAGGATGATCTTGGAGGTCTCCTCCAACCTGGTTGAATGATTCTATGTTTTATTGGGAATGAGAGAGCAGTGGGGAAGCAGTGGGCTGGTGAAATCTGGTGCAAGAAAGAGCATTTCTGGACATCTCAGGGCAGGTAGAGCTATCCAGTCATTTGGGTGGAAATGGCAAGATTTCCTCCTCCTGCAGACCTGCTCAGCAGCAGCCAGCTCACATCACAGCCTTCTTCCCTTCACATTATTGCAGCCTTCTCATATCAGTCCTGGCTGTTTCTTTATCCAAAGCTGATACTACTCTGCTCGAAGAAGACCAGTTCCCTCAGTGGGGGTTTGGATGCCTTTTGCTTTTCCTCTGCTGTCTTTTTCAGTGGTTTGTTGAGTTTCTGTGTTATTTTTTCGTGAAATCATTCCAAATCCTGGTAATATTTTAGTAACTCAAAGAATGTGTCTGCCAATGGAAGCTGGTTTTGACACCAAAAGTGGTAAGATGCAGTTTGGGCACGCAGCCCTCACATATAGCCTAAGCATCACAACATATAGCATGCATCTATCTGCCACCTGCTTTAAGCCTGTTTAATAGCTTCTCTCTACAATTTCTTATTTGACAGCATAAAGCAAACTTGATTTTCACCAAATGAATGACAGCAGGCTTCCTACATTTTCTCAGGAGCTCAGGTAGACTGTACTCATCAGGTAACACACTAAACACCCACCAGCCCCTTCCAGTATCTGAAGGGGGGCTTCAAAAACGCTGGGCAGGGACTTTTTAGGCTCTCAGGCAGTGACAGGACTAGGGGGAATGGAGCAAAGGTATAGGATGTTAGGAGGAAGTTCTTCACAGAGAGTGATTTGCCATTGGAATGGGCTGCCCAGGGAGGTGGTGGAGTCACCGTCCCTGGAGGTGTTCAGGAAAAGACTGGATGAGGCACTTAGTGCCATGGTCTGGTTGTTTGGATAGGGCTGGGTGCTAGGTTGGACTGGATGAGCTTGGAGGTCTCTTCCAACCTGGTTGATTTGATTCTGTTCTATTCTGTTCTAAAGCTGGAAGTGAGGAGATTCAGGCTGGATGTGAGGAGGAAGTTGTTCAGCATGAGAGTGGAGAGAGCCTGGCATGGGTTGCCCAGGAAGGTGATTGAGGCCCCATCCCCGGAGGTGTTTAAGGGCAGGCTGGATGAGGCTGTGGCCAGCCTGCTCTAGGGTAGGGTGTCTGTGCCCATAGCAGGGGGGGTTAGAACTCAATGATCTTTGTGGTCCCTGCCAACTCTGACTGATTCTATGATACTTTCATTGTCAGCAACTTTGCTAGCCAGTACCAATGAACACTTATGTAGGCATTATCATTACACCTGGATTTAAGCAGGAGGGAGCTGAAGCCTCTAGACAGCACATTTATTTCAGTAAAAGCCCAGGGTAATCATGGATGCACTGTATGCAGCCACGCACACAGAGAGAGAACTCCAGGACTCTGGGGCGAATTTCAGATTGCATGTGCTGAAGAAACACTCTGGAAATACAAAAGAGGACTCAGAAGCTGATAGGAAATAACCCTTTCCTCCCCTGGATTTGGCAGCAGCATCTTTTTTCCCAAAATTGAAATTAGCCTGCATCCACCAAATTTCATGGAATTTTTTACTTCCATTTTATTTTTAGTCATTTGATTTTCTCCCAGGCAACAACAACAATTTTTTTGGCTGAGGGTATACTTCCAGTCCAGCTTCAAAAGGTGTCCCTGCCTATGGCAGGGGGTTGGAGCTGGATGATCCTTGAGGTCCCTTCAAACCTAAACCATTCTATGATTCTATGAAAAAAATAAAACTCCAAAGGATCAACACATTTTGCAAGCAAAGAAACACTGCTAGGGAGGGCTCCACAGGTGGTTGTCTGAAATTGCAAGTAATTAACTGTGCTGCTGCAAAGCTGCGAAAGAGCTCGGTTGGAGGTTGTTTCTCCTGGCTCTGACCTGAACGCTGCTCGCAGTCTGCCCTCGTCTGGGAATTGAGACAGGGGAGGAAATGCCTACATGCTCCTGGGTAGGCAGCTGCAAATTTAGTTCAGACATTTAGATTTAAGAGCTTTGTTTGCCTTAGTGTTGTACCTCGATGCTATAGGGAGGTGCCTGGTTTGCCTCTAGTATGATATGACTTCTAATGCTGCTTTTGCTTTCTACATGCACAAAGCATCACCAAGATACATTTCAGAGGAATTCAGTAGGCTTTGGTGCAGCCTGCTTCAGACTGCAAAGTACACAGACATCAATCCACCAGCAAGACACGTCTGCAGGGATGCTAGGAGCCAGAACAGCTCAGTGACTCAAGAGAGCTGCTCTGGCTTGAGATGCTTAGGGTTATGCTCTTCAGTGAACAGTATCACGGTTTTAAAAAGCAATGATAACAAGAAAACTTCCTTCAGAGGAAACCTACAAATGACTGAGAAGGAATACAAACCTTTGGGAGGTGTGAGATTGACTCCGTTTTTAAGGCACCACTGTATTGGCAAGATCCCTAAGGAATCTGCATGGCAAAGCATTGAGATTTTGCTGGGTTCAGGTCTCAGGTCATCAATGGTCACTTGTAAATAATGATTGTTAAAAACCTAAGGGGTGAAAAAGAGAAGAAAACAAAATCAGAAGTTAAATTTGCTGTACCATTAGGTAAAACTGAAACAGTCAGGCTCTGGAATCGCACTGCTCCTGGAAATAACCTGCTTGCACCTAACACTGTGTTAGTTTGAAGCTAGCTAGAATGTTTTGGTGAGAAGAACTACATTACAGGCTGTGAAAGGGAAACAATGGTGATGTCTACTTCCCTCATAGGCTTGCTGAGATGTATAAAAACAAAAAGCAAAACATAGATAATACACTCAGCACTTCTGCTGGGGAACTGACTGAGCTGCATCTCTAACCTCACCCCTCTCTGACATTTTCTTTTCTAATCCACTTTGCTTCCTAACCCCTTGGCCAAACCTCCATTCTTCCTTGGGACTGGGGTAAGGTTGAGAGGGGTAGGGGGAAGGTGAAGGGGCAGCTGGAAGCATCTCCTGGGGACTCAGGTTTCTGGGAGGGGAGTTGTGTTTCTGTATTAACTTTTACTTTGTATATTTTTGTCTATAACTGTATGTACTGTAAATATCTGCTTGTATATTGTGCCAGCTGTAAATGTAAGCTTCATTCAATTTCCAGAGCCTGCTGAGTCTAGTCTGGGTGATTTCTAACGTGTGGGAGGGTGGGGAACACCCAAACCATCACAAACACTTTTCACCAAAGCATTTCCATCAAGGAGATCAAACCCTGCATTTTCCAGATGGGTAAGCTAAAGAAATGGAGTGCTGGGGGTGGTTTCACTCAGTGTGCCCAAAGCTGAGCAGGGACTAGGGGACATCCTGAAGACCTCACAGCCTTCCTCTCTCTTGCCTTGGAGAGTGTAGATTAAATATCCATCCACCACCTCCACCCATCTGGTTTATTTCAAAAGGCTTCCCAGATGTGCAGAGAAAATGCACACACGTGGAGGAGAGACAGAGGCTAAAGGAGAGTCCTTTTTTTTTTGCATGCAAGTTGTAGGTGTTCATCCCTGTTGCATCTAAGTGCCTAATAGTCAGCTGGTGATGCTTGTGGGAAGGAAGCAATCCATTAATTAAGAACATCCATGAATTTAAACATATTTCTAAGTGCAGACTCCAGCCAATTAAGCATCACTCTTGAGTTTTCCTATATGAGGTTTCTAATCAGGCTCTTTTCATCCGTTCTTTCTGGGAGCTCACCTTGGTCACTGATGCAGGACAAATATGAAATGGCTCCCTCATATTCACTGCCTCCAGCTTCATCCCCACAGTGAAGAAGTGGTTTCTCAAATCAGCATGGTCCTGCAGGAAGAGATGAGGAAGAGGAGCACAATGGTATGCCCATATTGTCCACCAAGGAGGGGTCAGTATGTTTGAAAATCTATGTAAAATGCACTGATGTGGATTTTGTCACTTAACTAAATAGATTTGACTCCCAGTTCCTAATGGGCATTCCCAGTCCTGTTATCTGCATGCCAATCACAGAAAGAGGGGACAACATCATTCCAGATCTGCAGGACCAAACCCATCATATCTAAAGCACCATGTATGCTCACCTCAGCAACAGCATGAATTTGGTCAACAAGGAGATCATGCTCATCAAAATGAGGACCTCACTAAGAAATGGTTACTTGAAAATATCCCCTGGGCAGAACCTCTTCACCTCTTATAGATCCTACTATCTGAGAGCAAATAAAGATCCAGAAGTGTCAGAACCCAACCTGGCATTTCCCAGAGGCACAACACACATGTAGAATGTTTAGCGTGGCTGTGACTTAACCCTGATGGATATTCAGTTCCTGCAAGGCACCAAAATCATGTGCTGCAAGATGGATAGGTCTTTTCTCCAGCCAGGAGACTAAAGGTAGACTAAGGCAGAGACAATCAACTTGGAGCCACAATGTGGGCAACAAGAGAAAGTGTCTGTGGGAAAACACACAACTGTGTTCAAGTAAACACCCATTGCAACACTTCCAGTCAGGATCAAACCTAGTTGTGCACAGCAGCTTTGGGGATGGCAGCAAAAATCCCAGAGAGGTTGTGGGGTCTCCTTCTATGGAGATTTTCAAGTCCTGTCTGGATGTGTTCCTCTGTGATCTGTGTTAGATAGCATGGTCCTGCTCTGGCAAGGGGGTTGGACTTGATGATCTCCTTGAGTCCCTTCCAACCCCTGACATCCTGTGAACATGTGGTCCCAAAACTCAGAAGCAACCCAGGTTCAACTCAGCAGTTTAGTGTTTTAACATTTATCAAATTCCTTCATCCATCATGACCTCTACTAGGCATACAATCTGACATCCTAATGCCAGGGTAATCATCATATTTTGTATTTAGTAAATAAAAATGTCCTTCAGTATTTCCAAACCATCTGTGCATTAGCCAACAGGAGCACAAAAAGAGCTGATGTTATATTTAACACGCACATGGAGGCTACTCCAAGCTACATGGAGAAAGCCTGCTCTCTGTAAGTGGTTAGCAATGTCATTCCCATCTGCATTCATTGCTACACCTTGTACTCTTGTTCTAAAATGATTTTCTATTGATCCAAAGCTGCATGTCACTGTGCTTTCTGTTCCCAAGAACTGTCTTCACTTGTAGACTTAACAACTTCTATTTTGGGATTGTACATTCCTGGTGCCATTAGAGATAAGGATTTTTACAAGCTCCAACTATGGCTAAATGAATTGTTTTCATCTCAGCAGCTTGCAATGTTAAGGAGCTTTTTCTGTGAGAACAAAAAAAAAAACACAGTTGG
Organism: Tricholaema leucomelas; assembly: GCA_013400475.1. Taxonomy (NCBI): domain Eukaryota; kingdom Metazoa; phylum Chordata; class Aves; order Piciformes; family Lybiidae; genus Tricholaema lacrymosa; species Tricholaema leucomelas. Next base: position 45,184 of record WAAF01021077.1, read on the forward strand.
AAAAAATCATCATAATCATCATGGATTTAATCTCACAGCAGAAGTACCTAAGGATGGGGAAACTGAGGAAGACAGCAATAATGACCCAGAGTCAATGAACTAAAGCCTGAGGAAGGAGAAGAAACTCAGGTGTTCTAAAGTGTAGCATAACTATCAGCTGTATTTACAGTGTTATAGAATCACAGAATCAGTCAGGGTTGGAAGGGACCACAAGGATCATCTAGTTCCATGGGCAGGGACACCCTACCCTAGATCACGCTGACCAGAGCCTCATCCAGCCTGGCCTTAAACACCTCCAGGCATGGGGCCTCAACCACCTCCCTGTGCAACCCATTCCAGGCTCTCACCACTCTCATGCTGAACAACTTCCTTCTCATGTCCACTCTGAGGTCTGGAAATGGTTTGGATTGGAAGGAACCTGAAAAGGTCATCATCCAGCATTGTCTCAAATGTTTCCAGGGATCTACTACCTCTATGGGCAGCCTGGGCCTCCATGTAAAACATTTCTTCCCTATATCTAGTCTGAATCACTCCTCTTTCCATTTAAAACCATCAAACCCTACCTCTGTCCCAATAGGCTTTGCTAAAAATGCTGTTCCCATCTTTCCTGGGGATTCCTTCAAGTACTGAAAGGTTGCAGTAAGGTCTCCCTGGAGTCTTCTTTTCTCTAGGCTGAACAATATCAACTCTCAACCTTTCTTCAGAGGAGAGATGTTCCATCTCTCAGATAATTTTTTGGTCTCCTGTGGATATCCTCCAACAGCTTTCTTGGGCTAGAACCCTGGAGATGGACACTTTTCTCCAGGTGAGGTCTCACTTGAGAAGAGTGACAGAATCCTTACTCTTGATCTGCTCGCCACACTACCCTTGATGGAGCCCTTCCTTTTGCAGTTGCTGGCAGTTAACTTCTATATGACTAAAGGCCCAGAGTGACAGAAGACTCATTTCTACCAGCTTTGAATAGCCAATGTTTCATTAAATAAAGGCCTAAATCAGAGAAGAGGATCTATCTTCTTGTCCATAGACACTGCATCATACCAGGGATGGATCAGAAGGACAGGGTTCGTAACTACCATCTTAACACTGAAAAGGCTTCAGCCTGGGTTAAGATGATGGCTGCAAAAATCAGCCCTCAACAGCACTAAACTTCAAATCTCCAAAGACAAAAAGCATGTGGACTGGAGGGCTGCTGCTTCCTGCATGAGGATCCACACCCAGAATGTCTTATTCTTTAGAGTGAGGTTGTAAAGAGAAGGCAGCTTTGCAAAATGTACATCTGGAAGCAAGCTTACATTGCAGCATCTTCCCATCAAAAACTCCATGCTGCAAAGCATGCTCATATCCAGCTTCAATACATTATAAGCCAAGATCCGAGGTACTTAATCATGTTTATCTTTAAACATGCAAGTAGTTTCATCAGCTTAAGTGATTTGTTGACTGAGACCAAAATAAATTCAGGCCAAACCCTATTACTTCTCATTTTTATTTGAATCAATTTCTTTGGTTCAGCTGACAAAGCTGGTGAGGAGACTGGAACACAAACCCTATGAGGAGAGGCTGAGGGAGCTGGGAGTGTGCAGCCTGGAGAAGAGGAGGCTCGGGGGGACCTCATTGCTGTCTACAACTACCTGAAGGGAGGTTGTAGCCAGGTGGGGGTTGGTCTCTTCTGACAGGCAACCAGCAACAGAACAAGGGGACACAGTCTCAAGTTGTGCCAGGGGAGTTCCAGGCTGGATGTTAGGAGGAAGTTGTTGGCAGAGAGAGTGATTGGCATTGGAATGGGCTGCCCAGGGAGGTGATGGAGTTGCCATCCCTGGAGGTATTCAACTAAAGACTGGCTGAGGCACTTAGTGCCATGGTCTAGTTGATTGGCTAGGGCTGGGTGCTAGGTTGGACTGGCTGATGTTGGAGGTCTCTTCCAACCTGGTTGATTCTATGATCCTGTGATTCTAAATCTTCCATTTCTTTTGAGCTTTTTCAAAGGCCAAAAAATAATCAAGTAGGCAAAAAAAAAAAAAAAAAGAAAGCTAGTAACATCTAAAACTGTTTTACTTCAAAAGATATCCTTTTGTCTCTGCATGCTATGTACCTTAGGATCAAATCCCTTCTCATTCAGCATAGCAAGTAAATATCTTCCTCTTTAAATTAACAGCAAGAGTGAACTCACAAGGGGATTTCATGGGATCTCAGGTACATGTCCCTTTTGAGGGTTAAAATCCCTCTTTGAAGCAGGGATGTACATTTGTTTGGAGAAGGGCTGCAGAAGTAAAAAGCTTGTCTGTGTTAAATGTCAGTTTTGAGATGGAAAAGCTTTCATGGAGAAAAACCTCTTTGTATGGCAGCGCTCTGCAAACGGCCAAGGTCTGGATATTTGATCTGTCTCCTGTGTTTGCTGATGAGAAGCATCAAAACTTACCAAAGCAGCCTCAGATTTCTTCAGTCACAAAAAAAGGGAATATAAAAGATCCTGATGCCATTCCCCAGTTCCAGCATTGGAGGTGCCTTAGCCAGCAGGGAATTACTTAAGATTTGGCATATGCTCCCCTTCCAAACTCCAATTAATTTACATAATTTCTAAGAATAGGTTCCACAGAAGTGAAGGGAAAGCTTTTAATTAGTATTAGACTCCAAGTGATACACTGGATAATGAACTGCTCTCTCTTCCCTTTATTCACATTGACAGGGAAGATGTCTGTTTAATAAAGGCAGCTACAGGAAGAGGACTGGAGGGGTGAGACTTTCCTGAAATTATTATGGGTTGCAGAATCCAAACCTTTACTGCTATTTCACAGCATTCAAAGCTACCAACGAGGATGTCATCAGCCATTATTTCTTAGCAACTTCTCTGAGTGAGTTTCAATTTTCTTTGAAATGGAGATGAATAGACAGAGTATTTTTGATCAGCCAGAGCATTTCATAGCCTCATGCAATGGTGAACCTTTAATTCCTACTGGCAGGCAATGCTTCCCAGGAGGAGTGCCACTGACCCCCTGGATTAAATCCAGCATATTGCCTGTCCCAGAGTTCACAAGCCTTGATTTGCTGATGGAAATACCCTTTCTGCAACATAGTAACCTGCTCAGTTGATGTGGGGCAAGCAGTGGACATTGTCTACCTGGAATCCTCTTAAGTTTTTCAATACAGTTTCTCACAACCTCCTCCTAGAGGAACTGATTCAGTGTGGTCCAGACAAGCGGTCTGTGTGGTGAGAATTAGCTATTGTCACAAGTGAGGTCCCCCAGGGATCAATATTGGGCCCAATGCTGTTTAGAATAGAATAGAATAGAATCAACTAGGTTGGAAGAGACCTCCAAGATCATCCAGTCCAACCTAGCACCCACTCCTATCCAGTCAACTAGACCACAGCACTAAGTGCCCCATCCAGGCTTTTCTTGAACACCTCCAGGGATGGAGACTCCACCACCTCTCTGGGCAGCCCATTCCAATAGCAAATCACTCTCTCTGTGAAGAACTTCCTCCTAACATCCAGCTTCATCGGTGATCAGTATAAGGGGATCGAGTGTCCCCTGATAATGATGATACCAAACTGAGTGAGGAAGTGGCCACCTCAGAACAGTGAGCACTCTGCAGGAATACCTGGACAGGCTGAAAGAATGGGCCAAGAACAGTTTTATGAAGTTTGACAAGGGCAAGTAAAAGGTTTTGCACCTGGGAAAACATAATCCAAGAATGCAGCACTGGCTGGGATGTACCTGGCCAGACAGCAGCTCTGTGGAAAGGGATCCAGGGATGCTAGCAGATAGGAAGCTCATTATGTGTGAATAGTCTCCTGTTGCTGTGACAAAGTAAGCTGTGACAGGATGCTGAGTTGCATCAACAAGGGCATCACCAACAGAGATAAAGAAGTCATTATCCCACTCTACTCAGCACTTATCAGGACACACCTGGAATACTGCGTCCAGTTTTGGTCCCCACTACACAAAAATGGTGAAAGTACTGGAGAGGGTCTGGGGAACCAGGACTGGGAAATTGCCATATGAGGAAAAACTGAGAGAACTGAGTCTGTTCAGCCTGGAGAAAAGGAGGCATGGGAAAGCCCTCACCACGATCCAGAATTCAAACGCTGGCTACAAAGACTCCATTTTTGAAAGGAGTCATGTGGAAAAGACAAGGGATAATGGGTAGAAGTTACTCCTGGGGAGATTTTGACTGAGCACTAGAGGAACATCTTTCACAATGACAACAATCAGCCATTTGAATAATCTCTCCATGGAAGTAGTGGATTCCCCAACACTGGACCCTTAAGACCCAGCTGGAAAGAGTGCTGGACTACCTTTCTTAGACCGCAGTTTTCCTGAGAAAGTTTGAGCCAGAGAATTTTTAATATCCCTTCCAACCTGGTATTCTATGATTCTATAATTCTGTGACTCTCTGCCTGCTCAAGAGCAATCAAGCAAGCTGGATTGACAACTGACTGAACGCAGAAGGGTCCCTCACAGCAAAGCATGAAATCACGCTGCAAAGCACAATGAATTAGCATGGTACAAGCACCACAGTTGCTCATTCAGAGGGTCACAATCTCTAACATGATGGATTACAGCCTGCGACAGCGCTCGCAGGTAATGAATGGGAAATTGTATAACCCTCCACTGAATGTCTTTCACTTACAGCCCAAACCCATTGGCAAAAGACAGAGCTGTCACCTCTCTCACTACCAAGCCCAAGAAGCAATTAAACTCAGCCTCCCACGGTTTGAGAGCAATATGTATTTTGAAGTTTGCCAGCGCGCACAGGCTGTGAACCTCTGGGCCACCTGAAAGACAGCTCCACTTTGATACACATCTGCATCGTTGTCTCTATCTCCATGCAGCATGTTTTTCACAGAATCATGGAATCACAGAATGTTAGGGGCTGGAAAGAACCTTGAAAGATCATCTAGACCAACCCTCCCCTGCCAGAGCAGGATCATCTATACCAGATTACACAGGAACGCGTCCAGGCAGGTCTTGAATATCTCTGGAGAGGGAGATTCCACAACCCCGCTGGGCAGCCTGTTCCAGTGCTCTACCACCCTCACAGTGAATTTTTTTTTCCTCATGTTTACATGAAGAATTTCTTATGCCTCAGCTTTTACCCACTGCCCTGTCAGCAAAAAGAATCTGACTCCATCCTCTTAGCATTCAACCTTTACATATTTATAAACATTAATGAGGTCACCCCTCAGTCTCCTATTCTCCAAGCTAAAGAGCTCCAGATCCCTCAGCCCACAACCTCCCCAGTTCCACAACCTTGATGGGCATTGCAACAGCTCACTGCAACCAGCATCACCTACAGGGCTGAAAGCTGGAATGACTAAAGGTCAAACAACGAGCCAGAAACGGTGCTGTGAGGAGAACCAGGCTCCTAACTCCCAAACCTCCTCTTCAAGTACTGAGATATCCACATAATTTCATCCTTCATCGCTAATGAGCCACTAGCAGTGCAGGTTTCAAAAATGTCAGGTGACTTGGGAGCCTAAATGTCATTCCAGAAGAGATCCACAAAGAGATTTACATAAGTATTCAGACTTTTAGGGTTGCAGATAGGCTTTAGCGAAGCATCTGTGTGGGTGACATGCTTAAGTCCTAATAAGAGAGTCACTAAGCACTGGCTTTAGATCTTGAACTCCAAAAGATACACTTCAAAACTATAATAGTTATTTGCCCTTTCTGGTACCTAAATATCTTGCTAAAGGTACCTGGTTTCTGAGTGTTTCTACTCAACAAAGGTCATTGAAGTGTAAAACTCAAACTTGCCCATGTCACAAGGCTGGCATTCAGGTAATTTTATAGTGCAGTGCATCATGCAGATAGAGCAAGGGGGACTTGGCTAAGCTGCTTTTGCTTGTGACATTCAGGGAAGCTGTATTCTGGGCTGGTTGATCTAGAGTGTCCACAAATCCAAGGAGACTGTGTGTCTAGAGTGTCCACAAATCCAAGGAGACTGTGTGTCTAGAGTGTCCACAAATCCAAGGAAAGACACCACCTTTAGATTGTGAAATGCTCATTTTTAGTCCCTTCTACTCAGTGTAGAATGCTGGAGTCATAGAATCATACAATCATACAATCATAGAATCAGCCAGGTTGGAAGAGACCTCCAAGATCATCCAGTCCAACCTATCACTCAGCTCTATCCAGTCATCTAGACCAAGAATAGAATAGAATAGAATCAACTAGATTGGAAGAGACCTCCAAGATCATCCAAGTCCAACCTAGCACCCATCCCTATCCAGCCAACTAGACCATGGCACTAAGTGCCTCATCCAGTTTTTTCTCGAACACCCCCAGGGACAGTGACTCCACCACCTCCCTGGGCAGCCCATTCCAATGGCAAATCACTCTCTCTGTGAAGAACGTCCTCCTAACATCCAGCAATGGCCATCCACCATGGCACTCATGAGTCACCTCATACAAACCCAGCAGCTTACACAGTGTATAGATAAAAGGAAGCTATACATATGGCAGGGGGGTTGGAACTAGATGATCCTTGTGGTCCCTTCCAATCCTGATTCTATGATGATTCTATAAGAGTACGTATTTGAACTCTAATATACAATATAGTTGAGTTATATACACAAATCTTTGCATATAAAACTCAAATATATACTATTTGAGTTATATACTCAAAATTTAAGTCCAGACCAGATTCAGACTGGACGTGAGGAGGAAGTTCTTCACCATGAGAGGGGTGAGAGCCTGAAATGGGTTGCCCAAGGAGGTGGCTGAGGCCCCATTCCTGGAGGTGTTTAAAGCCAGGATGCATGAGGCTGTGGCCAGCCTGATCTGGGGTAGGGTGTCCCTGCCCATGGCAGGGGGGGTTGGACCTAGATAATCCTCACGGTCCCTTTCAACCCTGACTGATTCTATGATTCTATGAAAATTGAACTTTAACTTTTAAACACCCTTAAAGTCAGAGCTCTTTTGATCCAGGGTAGTCACAATTACACCAGTTAGAAGGGTGCAGCTTTATGGTGAATGGAGAACTAATTCTGAATGCTGAAAAGTTGCAAGATAAGGGGCTGATTAGAAACGCTGAGCACTTGATAAATGACTGCCCTGAGCCTGCTCTAATCCTCACACATTGCAACAGTGTGAAATGCTATTGTCTCCAGTCACATCTCTCCTGGTGTTTTTTTCCCTACTAAAAGACACAGAAGTGGGCCCCATCCAGTATGATTGGAAACATATTATTTGCTTCAGGTTTTGCTTTCAAAGAAATCACTCCTCCCCCCCAAAATGTTTTCAAGAAACTGGCTGCTTCTGATCGCCTACTTTTAATCACCAAGCTCATGTGTGGCAACCTTTCACAAACAGTAATAGCAGTGGTTAAATTGCCTCTACAGGAATCTGGCATTGGTTATTTAATTGAGGGGAGGAAAAAAAAAAAAAAGGAAAGAAAGCCTCCCAGATGAAATCCTCTGCATTATCTGCAGATGAATCGGTCTGGTTTGCGATTCACCACCTTCGTTTGCTAAACAGGGAGCAATTTTCCCTGAAGACACACTCTCCGCAGGGAGACAAAAATCCCCTCTAGTAAGACACAACACGAGCAAATCGTCCCTCGGCTTGACAAGTGCAGTGACAGGAAGATCAAATTGTAGCAATGTGAGGTGAGATGAAGAGGAAAGGGTGCCAGGAAGGAGGTTTTAGAGATACTGCGACCCTGAAGTAATGAGTTACGAACGCCAGCTATGAAATGCACCTACCAAACAGCCCCTGAAAAACTGTAGATTCTTCTGTCTAGGATTGAGTTTAACCCTACAGATTTTAAGCTCCTCCACTGAACAAAAAACCCCCCTAGTTTCCATAGAAACAGCAACATCGCAGAGTAGCCAGTCTAAATCCAAATACACCTTCTCCGTATGGCTCGGCCTGCCACAGATGGCATTAGGGCAAAGACCTCCTCCTACGCAGCACCTGCTTTGATTCGCCTGGGTGGTGGAAGCGTGGAAGGCAGAGGTAAAAGGAGGCAGATAAGGCATCCATCTGGGGCTGTTCATGTGTTTGGTTTGGTTCTTTTAACATCTTACACCACTCAAGACTACAGCACCACACCACAAGTGCTCACTAATGAACGCTGGTTGCATCATACACACGGGTCCCATCTAACAGGTGTGGCAGTTTGAGCTGATTTTTCTAGCTCAGACATAGGGGAGAGGTGAACGTTCCAGGGATAGGTCATACAATGGAAACAACAGATAAGTTAATATAATTTCATTGGAGCATCAAGAGCCTTGATGCAGCCCAGACAGCCAACCATGTGCTGGGCTGCATCTAGAGAAGTGTGGCCAGCAGGGCAAGGGAGGTGATTCTCCCCCTTTTTATAGTACAGGCTGGATGTTAGGAGGAAGTTCTTCACAGAGAGAGTGATTTGCCATTGGAATGGGCTGCCCAGGGAGGTGGTGGAGTCACCGTCCCTGGGGGTGTTCAGGAAAAGACTGGATGAGGCACTTAGTGCCATGGTCTAGTTGACTGGATAGGGCTCGGTGAGAGGTTGGACTGGATGATCTTGGAGGCCTCTTCCAACCTGATTGATTCTACTCTATTCTATTCTACTCTGCTCTTGTCAGACCCCAACTGGAGTACTGTGTGCAGTTCTGGAGCCCCCAACACAAGAAGGACATGGAACTGCTGGAGAGAGTCCAGAGGAAAGCCACGAAGATGCTCAGAGGGCTGCAGCAGCTCTGCTATGAGGACAGGCTGAGAGAGTTGGGGCTCTTCAGCCTGTAGAAGAGAAGNGTCTAGAAACACAGCTTGTTCTCCCCCTTTCGCTGGCTTCTGCTGCTTGAGCTGTGCCTGCCTATCTTCCCTGGCTGCTGTTTTGGCTGCTGCTGCTTTTGCTGCTTTGCTGCCGCTTGACCCCTTCCCCATCTCCCTTAAGGTTATTGTATTATTTTTCCTTCTCTAGTAATTATCTCTCTTTACACTGTTATACTTAGACTGTAAGAAATTCAATTTCATCTTTCCTTGACTTTCAAAAAATCTGTGTTTTTTCTCCCGGGGGAAGGATCCACCCTAACCCAGGACAAACAGGTGTACAAGTCAGGTGGAAAGGAAAGTGCAAATGTAAACATCTACTTGGGTGCTCAAAGTGAAACATTGGTGTCTCTTTTCACACCTGTAAATAGATACCTCAGCTGTGAACAGGGACTGAGTCCTCATAGGTACCTAGTTTGGACTAAGTCTGCTTTCAGTGATGTCAAGGCAGTAATGATTATTGAGAAATCAATGAGGTTCTGTTGGAGAAGAGAGGGTCAGAACAAATTTCAGCACATACTGTGAGCTCTGACCACCCCACAAAACATCTGTGGACCAGAGCTGGCTTCTGTTTTTGTTAAGAAAAATAATCCACCTTCAGGTGGATGACTTTTAGGTATCACTCATTCTTCACGTGGTTGTAAGTGCACATTAGCCACATTTCTCAGTGGAAAAAATTGCCATGCCCAAGGATGCAGGAGGCAAGAGCTCAGGTCATCATGTACAAACTCCTCCAAACCAAGCCTAGATGTAGTGAATAAACTGGACTGGACTCTTGCTAACTTCTCACCATCCTGAGAGACATCAAGATGCAAAGGAGGAGGAAAACCACACATGCTAAACACACAGCCAGAGGGGTAAGGAAGTCTGAGAGACCTGGTTCTCATTCGTCCCATCTGTTTTGCTTGAACTGACTCTGACATTTCTCTTCCAACCCTGAATTTCGTATAGTGATGCCAAATAGACCCTTAGAGCATCTCAGATGGAGCTTGGCTTCATTCACCTCCTTAGACCTTTCCACACCCTATCAGCTTCCTTGCAGAGTCCACAGGCAGAACAGAGATGCAGATAGGTTAGAACTTTACCCTGTCCCACAGAGGTACCACCAGACTCCACCACATCTGAGTGACATCTTTGATATCAAAGACATCAATGTTCCCAATAGGTGTGAAGGCAGCTACATTCCTAAGGGTCTTTATGGTACACTCCTACTGACATTTTCTAGGTCTTACAAAGATAAATGGCTTTAATGAGCTGAGACAGGAGTAGGTCAAAAGGCAGCTGAACAACAGAGGGACCAAGACACTGTGCATGTCTCCCAGCCAGGCAGATAGCAGTCAGGAAGAAGGGCTGGCGAGTGCTACGGATGGGGAAGAACAGATGGAGAATAAATAACCTGGCAGCCTGCAAACAACGTGGCGACTCACAGGTTATTCAAGCACAGCGTGTGCAGCGAGGGCCAGCCAAGCCAGCAGTGCATGAAGGGGCTGGCAGTTGCTTATGGTGGGATTTGGCTTCTAAGTGAAACCAAAAGCACGTTCATTTTAAGCTACTGCATCAGTACATGCTCATCTATTACAGCAGCTGAAGACAGAAAAACCCTGTTGGAGTTCAAGTCTACTCATATAGCCAGATCGGGATTCTCTCTGAACAAAAAAAACAACCCTTGAGTTTCTCTGTCTTACATTTAGCTTACATTTAAACTTGACCAGGAAAAAAGAAAGAAAGAAACAAAGAAACACCCAAAGGGTTTGCTAATTTTGGGAGATGCTGTCTTCCTTTCTAAAAAATCCAATTAAAGCAAAAGCTTGGAGAAATAGTCCATCTTACTCTTAGAATTCAAACACACCATCTGATGGAAAACTGTCTTCTAGAGAAGGAGAAGACATCCTGTTTAATATTTGTCTTCACCCTTCTGTATGTAGAATCATCAAATTGTTCTGGCTGGAAAAGACCTTTGAGACCATCGAGTCCAACCACCATGTAACTCTCCCAAGACTGGTGCTAAACTGTGCCCCTCCTCATCTCCTAAGCGCATCCACGGATGGGGACACAACCACCTCCCTTGGGAGACCGTTCCAGTGATCAATAACCCTTCCAATGAACCAGAATCACCATTCCAGTTGGCAGCTGTCACTAGTGGTGTTCTCCAAGGATCAGTGCTGGGCCCAGTCCTGTTCAACGTCTTTACTGATGATCTGGATCAAGGGATTGAGTCCAGCATCAGTAAGTTTGCAGATGACACCAAGCTAGGAGCAGGTGTGAATCTGCTGGAGGATAGGAGAGCCCTGCAGAGGGACCCTGACAGGCTGGATGGATGGGCAGGGGCCAATGGGATGAGATTTAAGAAACACATGTGCAGGGTTCTACACAACAACCCCAAGCAGCATTACAGGCTGGGGACAGAGTGGCTGGAGAGCAGCCAGGAAGAAAGGGGCCTGGAGGTACTGGTAGATAGTAGGCTGAAGATGAGCCAGCAGTGTGGCCAGGTGGCGAAGAGAGGAAATGGCATCCTGGCCTGGATCAGGAACAGTGTGGCCAGCAGGACAAGGGAGGTTATTCTTGCCCTGTACTTAGCACTGGTCAGGCCACACCTTGAATGCTGTGTCCAGTTCTGGGCTCTTCAATTCAAGAGAGATGTTGAGGTGCTGGAACGTGTGCAGAGGAGGGCAGCAAGGCTGGTGAGAGACCTGGTACACAGCCCTGTGAGGAGAGGCTGAGGGAGCTGTGGGTGTTTAGCCTGGAGAAGAGAAGGCTCAGGGCTGACCTCATTGCTGTCTACAACTACCCAAAGGGAGGCTGTAGCCAGGTGGGGTTGCTCTCTTCTGCCAGGCAACTGGCAATAGAACAAGGGTGCACAGGCTCGAGTTGTGCTGGGGGAGTTCTAGACTGGATGTTAGGAGGAAGTTGTTGCCAGAGAGAGTGATTGGCATTGGAATGGGCTGCCCAGGGAGGTGGTGGAGTCACCGTTCCTGGAGGTGTTCAAGAAAAGAGTGGATGAGGCACTCAGTGCCATGGTCTAGTTGACTGGCTAGGGCTGGGTGCTAGGTTGGACTGGATGATCTTGGAGGTCTCTTCCAACCTGGCTGATTCTATGATTCTATGAAAAAGGATGCATCTCCTCGGGTTGTGGCCTACCAGAAGGATTTGTGCCCTGAAATCGTTCAAACACCTTTGATAATCTTGCCTGTATTTAGCTTTCTTTAAGGATCAACATGTTTCCTGAAAAGAACAGAAGAGCAGAAGAGCAGGTGTGTTGTAAAAATGCTTTTTTGAAGAAAAAAAACCTTACTCCAGGATGTGCAGTTTGCAAAACACTATGTTTAGCAGCTATATAACAGCAAGATTTTCTAGCAGCTGAACATCACGTTCCTTCTCAAAGGATCCTCAAGCATTTTACAAACACTTTCAACATATGGTCAAGTGTAAAATAGCACCAGAAATAAAAAAAGAAGTTCCTGCTTGCAGTCTTCTCCATGATTTTTCCAACCAGCTCATGTGGTCTGGTGGCTGATGCCCCCTCCTCGGATGGCAAGAGGGAATCAGGGCTGTGCTTTTGCAAAGGATTTTTCAGATCACAGAATCAACCAGGTTGGAAGAGACCTCCAGGATCATCCAGTCCAACCTAGCATCCAGCCCTCTCCAATAAACTAGACCATGGCACTAAGTGCCTCATCAAGTCTTGGGGTTGTTATGGACAAAGTGTTGAAGCCTGCACTTGGCCTTGTTCAATCTCATCCCATTGGCCTCTGCCCACCGACCCAGCCTGTCAGGGTCCCTCGGCAGGACTCTCCTACCCTCCAACAGATCCACACCTGCTCCTAGCTTGGTGTCATCTGCAAACTTACTGATGCTGTACTCAATCCCCTTGTCCAGATCATCAACAACGATTCTGAACAGGATCAGGCCCAGCACTGATCCTTGGGGAACACCACTAGTGACAGCTGCCCAGATCTGCTGCCAAAGACCACCACACACAAGATCAGCTCTGCCATACTTCCGAGCATTGATAATTTGGACTCAAATCCACAGTTCGTAGGTGGAACTCTGTTACACCAAAACCAAAGCCCATCAGCACCAACAGCAACAATGGTCTGATAGATCCATACGAGCAGCCACTTCTCACACTAAAGATGCAGATCTGAGATAGAATCATAGAATCAACCAGGTTGGAAGAGACCTCCAACATCATCCAGTCCAACCATCATACAGCCCTAGACAATCAACTACACCACGGCACTACGTGCCTCATCCAGTCTTGTCTGGAACACCCCCAGGGATGGTGACTCCACCACCTCCCTGGGCAGCCCATTCCAATGCCAATCACTTTCTCTGGCAAGAACTTCCTCCTAACATCCAGCCTAGACCTCCGCTGGCACAACTTGAGACTGTGTCCCCTTGTTCTGTTGCTGGCTGCCTGGAAGAAGAGACCAACCAATCTGTTTTCCCAGAACCATCACCTGGGACCAGTTGGATGGTGCATTAATGACACTGACCACAGACACGCACAACTCAAAGAACAACACTAATTTAAGCTCTCATCCGGCCAACTATGCCCATGCTCACCCTAGGGACCATGCACGTCTGTGGAGCAAGCACACACACACTCCTCAGTGATGGATTCCCATAGGGAAATGAGGAAAATGTGGAATAGAATTGCTCCCTGTGCAGTTTACCATGTCCGCCAAAGTAAACATTTCCAGCTTTCCTGACGATCTCTAACAGTTGCCAGCTGTCAAACCCTCTGTTTTGTATCTCATCTAACACATGACAGCTACAGTAGCATGGAGCCCCAGGCGCCATGTAGAGACACTACTTATGTGCTGGTGTTTGCAAAATAACTTATTAAAAATTGAAAAGAAGAAGAGGGGAAAAAATATTTAAAAGACACATTAGAATAGAATAGAATAGAATAGAATAGAATACAATACAATACAATACAATACAATCAACCAGGTTGGAAGAGACCTCCAAGATCATCCAATCCAACCTATCACCCAGCCCTACCCAGTCAACTAGACCATGGCACTAAGTGCCTCAGCCAGGCTTTTCTTGAACACCCCCAAGGACTGTGACTCCACCACCTCCCTGGGCAGCCCATTCCAATGCCAATCACTCTCTCTGCCAACAACTTCCTCCTAACATCCAGTCTAGAACTCCCCCAGCACAACTTGAGACTGTGTCCACTTATTCTGTTGCTGGTTGCATGGCAGAAGAGACCAACCCCCACTTGGCTACAACCTCCCTTCAGTTAGTTGTAGACTGCAATGAGGTCACTCCTGAGCCTCCTCTTCTCCAGGCTAAACAACCCCAGCTCCCTCAGCCTCTCCTCATAGGGTTTGTGTTCCAGGCCCCTCACCAGCTTCATCACACTTCTCTGGACACGTTCCAGTATCTCAACATCTCTCTTGGATTGTTGAGCCCAGAACTGGACACAGTACTCAAGGTGTGGCCTGACCAGTGCTGAGTACAGGGGAAAAGAACCTCCCTCGTCCTACTGGCCACACAGTTCCTGATACAGGCCAGGATGCCATGGGCTCTCTTTGCCACCTGGACACACTGCTGGCTCATGTTCAGCCTACTATCTACCAATACCTCTAGGTCCCTTTCTTCCTGGCTGCTCTCCAGCCACTCTGTCCCCAGCCTGTTACACTGCTTGGGGTTGTTGTGGACAAAGTGTAGAAGCCTGCACTTGGCCTTGTTCAATCTCATCCCATTGGACTCTGCCCACCCATCCAGCCAGGCAAGGTCCTTCTGCAGGGCTCTCCTACCCTCCAACAGATCCACACCTGCTCCTAGCTTGGTGTCATCTGCAAACTTACTGATGCTGGACTCAATCCCCTCATCCAGATCATCAATAAAGACGCTGACCAGGACTGGGCCCAGCACTGATCCTTGGAGAACACCACTAGTGACTATCTGCCAACTGGATGTGGCACCATCCACCACCAATTTTTTGGAACCCTCATTTTTTTGTTCCTCTTTGAAGGTCTCACATAAATATTGGCTTATCTTACAAGATCAGGCAAATGTGCTTTCATATAGAATGATAAAACATTTTGGATTGGAACGGATCTTTAAAGGTCATCTAGTTCCACCTCTCTGCCTCAACACTTTCCTTAATTCATGTTTAAGTCACTACTAGAGGCAGACACTCTTACAGGCACGGCCAAGCTCTCAGATTTTTTTCTCTAATTAAGAGGCACAACATAGGGTTGATTCACTCTAAATAGTGAAAGTCATTTCACCTAAAATGAAGTGGTGCCACACACAAATAATTTATTCAGTGTCCTTTGTTCCCAGCACCATGACCTCAGATAGCACCAGACACTCCATTTAGTTCATCTTCTGCTCAGCTTTCACATTACAAATCTCAAAGAAGCACCACTGAAAAATCATAGAATCATAGAATCAACCAGGCTGGAAGAGACCTCCAACATCATCCAGTCCAACCTAGCACCCAGCCCTATCCAGTCAACTAGACCATGGCACTAAATGCCTCAGCCAGGCTTTTCTTGAACACCTCCAGGGACAGTGACTCCACCACCTCCCTGGGCAGCCCATTCCAATGCCAATCACTCTCTCTGACAACAACTTCCTCCTAACATCCAGCCTAGACCTCCTCCAGCACAACTTGAGGCTGTGTCCCCTTGTTTTGTTTCTGGTTGTCTGGGAGGAGACCAACCCCCACCTGGCTACAGCCTCCCTTCAGGTAGTTGTAGACAGAAATGAGCTGACACCAGAGACAGCAGGGCACTGCTGTACTTCAACACACCTCCCTGAGCATCCTTTTTTACCCACAGCCACGCTGCCCATCAAACTGCAGCGAGGATGTATCTGTTAGAAATCAGATGAGCACAGCTAGAAATCACAATTATCTGGAGCCACCATGACTAATAGCAGTGCAGATTTCGGTGGGAAATTAAAGCTGGTGCCTCAGGGCTGAAGCACATCTCTAAATATTAAAAACCAGAGTGGAAAGGAGGGGAAAAAAAAAGGGAAAAAAAATATGTGGAAGCAAAATTATGTCCCACTTCCACTATAGGTCCCCAAAGGAGGTTTCTCTGCCTTCCAGTTTATGTCAACTTTCATATCTATAAGCTTAGAATTTCACTGTTGTTTACAGTGCCCTTGCACAGCTCTGACAGAGTAAGTCCCATTAAAAACAATGTTAGAGGTATCAGTGCTGATCACCCCCAGCCCCTCTAGAAAACACTGGCTGCAAGAAATCAGTTCTCTGAATGGGAACTCTGCACACAAAACTGCATTTTATACAAACATCTCTCTTGTGACCTTTCATGGTGATGTATTAGAGCAACAGCCTTTCCTGCAAAAGTTTAACATAAGCCACTGAACACTGCATGTTATTTATTCATTGCATGAAGGAGTAAAATGTGTCTCTTTTACCTTGAACACTTCCATTGGAAGAGGAAAATTTGCTGCATCATTAAGGGATTTTTCCAGAGCGCATTTCCACTCAGATATAGTCTTCAGAGAATAGATATCTAAAGTGATGACCAAAAAGAAATCAATAAATAAGTAAATAAATAAATAAGGTAGGTAGGTAGGTAGGTAGGTAGGTAGATAGATAGACAGACACAACAATGCAGCCAAGAGGCTACTGTTCAGGGATCAAATGTTTCTGCAAGACTTATATCATAAAAATGGATAGCACAAGCGACATGAACAGGCTGCAGACAGTGGATAAACTGAACACAAAAGCATCTAGCAGAGGCACGTTTGAGGAAGACTCTGGTTGGTATCCTGAAGTAAAACCCAGAACAAAAGGCCTGGCCTTAATTTTCTGCTGAAGAAATGAGAACAGTACTCTCCCATTACTTGAAAACAGCAAACCCTCCTTGGATTTTCAGTTCTCCAAATACCTGATGTATTCCAATTTGAGAATCCCAAAGGCTTCAGTCAATACTAATTATAAACTAGAAATAGTTTTACCAAGTTTTATTTATTGTAGGGTTGGGAATTTTCATAGAAATCATAGAAACAACCAGGTTGGAAGAGACCTCCAAGATCATCCAGTCCAACCTAGCACCCAGCCCTAGACAATCAACTACACCACGGCACTAAGTGCCTCATCCAGGCTTTGCTTGAACACCTCCAGGGACAGCAATTCCACCACCTCNCACGTTGCAGCACCTCAACATCTCTCTTGAATTGAGGAGCCCAGAACTGGACACAGTACTCAAGGCGCAGCCTGACCAGTGCCGAGTACCGAGGAAGAACAACCTCCCATGTCCTACTGGCCACACGTTCCTGATCCAGGCCAGGCTTTGTGATGGGTATGTGTGGGTATGGGACAGATCATTTCAGTCAGAACTCTAGCCAGACCCATTTGCTGGTACCACACTCAAACACTCAGAGTACCTTGCCAACTCAAGCCAGAGTGCCTCACCAATGCAAAAAGCTTACAATTATGAATTATCATTATACTTTCATGCAGTATCTCTGTGCAGATTCACATTGCTTTCAGTGAGTTTCTTTAAATAGGCTTAATATTATTCAATCATTATATTAAGAAGCTCTTTATGGTTCAGTGCAGTAAAATGTCTATGAATCAAAGGGAACAATGTAGGAAACAATAGTATGATGAAGAACCTTATATTGGATTTACTTCTGCCCTGGAAAACATATTGTTATCCTGCACCTAACAAGTTATTGCAGAACATTCATATCAAGGTCTTCATGAGACAAGATAAGTAGATAGACTGCAACAATTATTAAAATGGAAATGAACATTTACTCAATAATAAACTTGAGCCTTGATATGGAGCGAACAGGGTGAAGCCTTTCTTCAGTTTGGCTTCAAGCACTTACATCACAGTCCAATTTGGCCCAATCTGCATGTAAATTCTGTACATCTAACAACCATCTCTATTTACTAGCTAGAAAAGATTTACTGCTGCACCTTACGATTCTGAAGGAGGAAATAAAAAGTATGTGTAAGAAACGGAATTGGCAAGCACTGTTTTCACCTAGCACTGATAGTACAAGAGAATTTTATGCTCTGATCTCAACAGATTTAAGACCTTATCAAAATAGGATTTGCAGAATCACTCACTGGAAGTGGATGTATTTATACTTCCACTATATCAAGCTTCCCTACTTCAGAACAGACATTGAGGATATGCATAGGAATTTAAACACACTTAAAGGGAAACGTTGACCTTCAGGGCACTGTTTTTAATTCCTTAGCTGTCTAGTTATTAATGGTAATATACATTTTGAGTCTTTGTTTGCAGTGGTCAGAAGCATTAATAAGTGCACTATCTAATTGTTTATTATTTTATAGCCTTGTTATAGAATCATAGAATGGTTTAGGTTGGAAGGGACCTCAAGGATCATCCAGCTCCAAGCCCCTGCCATAGGCAGGGACAGCACAGTTCTCCCCTACTTGCAGGAGCTCTGATTGGCTTGCAGAGCAAAGAAGGAAAGACTCACCCTGTTTCTTCATTTTCTGGTTTAAATAATGCCAAAGAGGGATACACTCAATACAATATGATTTTGCCCTAAGCAGCAGCCAGGTTTTGTTTCAACTAGCAAAGAGCCTAAGTTTTGGAAAACTCTGATACTTAATCCCCAACTGCCCAGAGAGAGAAAGCTGAGAACAGACCATCACAAAATCACAGAATAGTAGGAGCTGAAAAGAAGCTTTAGAGCTCACACAGAATCACAGGACCACAGGGTGGTTGTGGCCGGGGGGAGGTTGCTCTCTTCTCTCAGGTGGCCAGCGCCAGAACGAGAGGACACAGCCTCAGGCTGCGCCGGGGGAGGTTTAGGCTCGAGGTGAGGAGAAAGTTCTTCACTGAGAGAGTCATTGGCTACTGGAATGGGCTGCCCAGGGAGGTGGTGGAGTCGCCGTCCCTGGAGCTGTTCAAGGCAAGATTGGACGTGGCACTTGGTGCCATGGTCTAGCCTTGAGCTCTGTGGTAACAGGTTGGACTTGATGATCTGTGAGGTCCCTTCCAACCTTGGTGATACTGTGATACTGTGACTCTCTGGAAGTCACCTAGTCCAATCCTGCTGCCAGAGGAGGTTCAACCTAGAGCAGGTAGCACAAGACAGCGACCAGAAAGGGAGAGTCCACAACCACTCTGGGCAGCCTATTCCAGGGTTCCAGAACCCTCAAAGGAAGGAAGTTTTTCCTTAAATTCAAGTACAGCCTTATATGTTCTTGCTTATGTCCACTGGCCCTTGTCCTATCACCAGACACCACTGAAAAGAGCCCAGTCCTTAGTTTCTACTGTGATGGAAATAAAACATAGGTCTTTTGGACAACTTTTCCCCAAATCAGTAAAAACAAGCAGTAACTTCTTTGAGCAGTGTCAACAAGCATCAAGTTATAAAGACAATTCCAATTGTTTGCATAAGCAGAAAGCAATATCATATGCACATTTAATTAGTGGCAGCTCACTTATGCAGGCAAGTATATGGGCAGTAAATTGCACAGTTAAGAGAGCATAAAGCATTTTGTTTAAGTGCTAGGGTTGCAGGTAATTGAACCCAGTGTACTGTGTCAATTTGTATTTAGGTTAACAAGGAGCAAGCAATTAAAATGACTGCCAATTTGTCTTTAAATAGAAAATAACATAAAAGAAGGCAATCTCTCTCTGCATAAACAGTCGAGGTAAGACCATCAGTGGCTTTATGTCAAGCAGCCAGTGCCAATTTGCACAAGTAAGGAGGCTTACTTTATATTCACATATACGTCTGAGGGGGGGGAAATGAGATATGACCTCTTTGCCTCAGTTAAAAGGGCTCATAGAATCATTTAGATTGGGAAAGACCTTAAGGATCATCAAGGCCAACTATTAACCTAACACTGCTGAGACACATAAAGTCCTTCAAGTTGCCATTTGGAGTAAACAGGCCATATGCTATTTCCTAAGGACCCTCTTGCATATTCTTGTGCATTAAGTGGGTGCTAGGACACGTACGACTTCAAGAAAGACATCTCTCCATCCAAAACACTGCAGACATTTGGATCCCTGAGATTTCCTTTACATGAGATGCTCTGCATTCTGTAAGACAGGCCTCAAACTGCTGTGCAAAGTGAAATCAAACCTAACAGGTCGCAGGGGCCAATGAACACAGGAAAAACAGCTCAGTGACAAAGGGAAATAAAGCTGAAGATGTAAGCTTCCAAGTCAAGGGTAGGCTAAGTATTGTCACAACCTACAGAACTGATGTGTAACTGAACATCTTCATTTGACAGCAATAGAACATGCAGCCTGATTTGGGAGGAGTTGTGTGTCCTTCAGCATCTCTTTGGAGAAGATTCATTATAACTCTATACACAATCTAAGGCTGTTCCTGTTATCAAAGAGTCAGTTTAACTGGCTTTGGATGTTCAAAAGTTAGACAACCAGGTCTGTATTCATTGCTTTCAACTTCTATGAGTGGAAAAATATGCTTATGAAGATGTTATTTCATCTAACCTGTGTTAAACATTTCTTAGGCATCCTTTTTTTCTCCACCCATCATAAAGAGAAAACAACAGGTCATGCTGAACTGTCTTTTTGACACACCACAGCAGGTGAATCTAATCCCTGATGTGTAAACACCCAACATACTGCTCACAGGCACTCTCTTTCCTAAGGAGGTCCATTCTGGGTCTTTCAAACAACAAAGGTTTTTCTAGTCCCAATCCTATTTGCTACAAAGGTCTGTAGGAAGGATGTAAGCAGGGAACAATGTGTCCTGAGGACACTGTCCTGCCATGAGGTCCTTTGGAAATGGCTTCCTCTGGCAGTTTGTAGTTTGGTAGCATCATCCCCAAGTTTCTTTTAGAGCTCTCTTCTGCCAGCATCTCATCCTTGCATCTCATTACTGATTCTCTGTCTGCTTGTAACAAGATTTCTTTTGCAGAGTCATTAATTGGAAACAGCTCCCATAAGACCAGCTACTTTTTTTTCTCCTTCATCCTCTTCTGCGTTAATGTCTCATATGCTTTATCCAACCATTCTGCTTTATGTTGGGTGGACATCAAATGGCAGATATAGCCCACTATGGCAGAAGTGGAACAACCAGCATTCCTGACTCCAGAAACTCAAGATTCCCACTTCTGACTGGATATTCTCTGCAGTGCAAAGCCTGAGAGCTGAGTGGACCAAGAGGGAGGATAAAAGAATGATCCTTGAGGGAAGTGCACAGGATAGAACTTGTAAGAAAATAGAAGGGTCTTTTCTCATCAAACACCTGTAAGATTCAACTTTGGGAGAGGTCAGTGACCACCTATTTAAGCCAATGGAAGCCAGGAAGATGATCTGAGCATTGAATTCATTAATAATAACGTTTGCTAAAAGAGCAAACAGCAAATGACCAGAGAAATGCCACAGAAAAGAAACTGGTATCAGATGAAGACAGATCAAAGAGCTGGAGCACCTCTCCTATGAAGACAGATCGAAACAGTTGGGGCTGTTCAGTCTGCAGAGGAGAAGGCTCCCAGGTGACCTTCTTGTGGCCTTCCAGTATCTGAAGGGGGGCTACAAAAAAGCTGAGGAGGGACTTTTCAGGATATTAGGGAGTGAGAGGACTAGGGGGAATGGAGCAAAGCTGGAGGTGGGGAGGTCAGATTGGAGGTGAGGAGGAAGTTGTTCAGCATGGGAGTGGTAAGAGGCTGGAATGGGTTGCCCAGGGAGGTGGTTGAGGCCCCATCCCTGGAGGTGTTTAAGGTCAGGCTGGCTGAGGCTGTGGCCAGCCTGATCTAGAGTAGGGTGTCCCTGCCCATGGCAGGGGTTGTAACTAGATGATCCTTATGGTTCCTTCCAACCCTGACTGTTTCTATGATTCTGTGATTCTACAGATGAGAACAAGAGAAAGACATTTTAAAAGGAGTTGAATCAATTAGAGGGGAAAAGAAACACACACAACTTCAACAAACAGAGTCCAATAACAAGTCTAGAGACAGGACAATTGAAAAAAAAATAAAGAAAAGAAAGGCAGGGAGGTGAGGAATCCATAGAGAAGAAAGCACTACTAGATAAAAAGAAGGAAAGAGAAGAGAAAGAGTGGAGTAAATGAAAAAGGAAGCACAAATCTTGTTTGGGCCATTTCTGTATCGATCAACCAAACCTATACAGGCCAAAAGGGCTCAAAGATGGTCAATGAAAAAGTGTTTCTCCGTGACACAAATGCTCTGTAAAATAACAGAGTAAGTGATTGTCATGCTCTCCAGCATTCACATCCAATTTAGAAGGCATGGGGAACATTGATTCCTACCTACCAGGGCAGAAAAACACATACTTCCCAAAAGCCTTCGAGACCCCATGTTAGACTCAAGGTCAGACTTGTGAACATGACAATTACATTTATCAGGGAAACCTCTCTGAATCAGCTGTAATGGACAGAAGTCACATTGGTAACACCTACCCTTTCTGCTATTATTTGACACTCGTGGAAAAAGGTTCAGGCCACAAAATAAGGAGAAAGAGGCACAAACTTGGACAAATTGTTCACCTCTGCTAGGCCAAAACCTGTGCATTAACCTCATCTCTCAAGGGAAATGCTAGTTCTGGGCATCCAGCTTGGAGGTGCAAGCAGTTAGCAAATGAGGGTCACAGGACTAGGCAAACAGCTTTGTGTATCACAGAGTATCACAGAATCATAGAATGTTAGGGGTTGGAAGGGACTTGTAGAAATCATCTGGTCCTACTACTGGGCACCATGGAAAAAAGACTGTCACCTTCATCCTGACATCTACCCTTCAGGTATTTATAGACATTAATAAGATCCCCTCTCAGCCTTCTTTTACCTACCAGCAATATAATAAGGGACACAGTCTCAAGTTGGGCCGTGGGAGGTCTAGGCTGGATGTTAGGAGGAAGTTTTTGCCAGAGAGTGATTTGCCATTGGAATGGGCTGCCCAGGGAGGTGGTGGAGTCATACCCCTGAAGGTGTTCAAGCAAAGCCTGGCTGAGGCATTTAGTGCCATGGTCTAATTGACTGGCTAGGGCTGGGTACTAGGTTGGACTGGATGACCTTGGAGGTCTCTTCCAACCTGGCTGATTCTTTGATTCTATGATTCAAGGAGGTCTACTGCTACCCAAGAGAAGTAAGCATGGCCATGAACAGAAAAACAGGCACAGGGTCTTTGTCGAGGGGAAAGTAAATAGAGCCTAGTGTATGCTGAGAAGTATCCCCTAGGAACTGATCTGAACAGCAGAAGACCCTCTCTGTAGCATTCTCTGGAGGTGTTCAAGAAACAACTGGATGAGACACTTAGTGCCGTAGTCTAGTTGATTGGATAGAGCTGGGTGCTAGGTTGGACTGGATGATCTTGGAAGTCTCTTCCAACCTGGTTGATTCCATGATTCTATGATTCTCCCTCAGGATGCCTACAATATGGCCAGGAAGACCTGGGCACCACAACAGCACTGAAAAGCAGGCACATGCTTAGCCTATTCCCATCAGCTCTTCTTCTTGGTGGAAAACTACACAGAATTATTTTTATTGGACACTGCTTCGTTCCAGGAGCGAGCTAAGCTGAACTGAAATTATTAAATGAGTTTAACACAGTTTACCTAACCCACTTTGAATCCAAATTAGATGGTTCTCACATGCCATCCTGTATCAGGAAGAGTGTGGCTAGTAGGACGAGGGAGGTTATTCTTCCCCTGTACTCAACACTGGTCAGGCCACACCTTGAGTACTGTGTCCAGTTCTGGGCTCCTCAATTCAAGAGAGATATTGAGGTTCTGGAACGTGTCCAGAGAAGGGCAACAAGGCTGGTGAGGGGCCTGGAACACAAACCCTATGAGGAGAGGCTGAGGGAGCTGGGGTTGTTTAGCCTGGAGAAGAGGGAGGCTCAGGGGAGGTTGTAGCCAGGTGGGGGTTGGTCTCTTCTGTCAGGCAACCAGCAACAGGACAAGGGGACACAGTCTCAAGTTGTGCCAAGGGAAGTATAGGCTGGATGTTAGGAGGAAGTTCTTCACAGAGAGAGTGATTGGCATTGGAATGGGCTGACCAGGGAGGTGGTGGAGTCACCGTCCCTGGGGATGTTGAAGAAAAGCCTGGATGAGGCACTTAGTGCCATGGTCTAGTTGACTGGATAGGGCTGGGTGCTAGGTTGGACTGGATGATCTTGGAGGTCTCTTCCAACCTGGTTGATACTAAGAGCTAGAAACTCCTGTCAAAGCAATGTGAACGCTGGAGAAGAAATGAGCTGCCACAAGTATCTCACCACATCAGTAAATGCCACAAAGTGAGAGGCTATTTTTTAGGAAGCTCCTTACCTGCAGGTGGATCCATTCTGTATTTATTCTCTTGACACCAACCGACTGGTCGAAGTCTGCAATCCAAGTAAAACAACCACTGGTCATAGGATTCAGTCTCCTCCAATCCCACATAGCGAAGGCGTAATCTTCCTCCAACATTTTCAACCACACTAACTATCCAGTACTGAAAGGGATTCTGGGAATCCTGCAGCTCTATTAAGGAATCAACTGTAATGAGGTCTACAGGGTTTTTTCCTCGCAGAGGCTGTTTGAATAGAAGCAAAACTCCTTATTTTAAACTTTATTTGAAGACTTCTCAAGGAAACAGATGACAGCAGAAGATTATTTTTGTTTTTCACACCATCATCCAAGCGATCAGCAAACAGTCTGTTCTTCTTCTATTTTACCCAATGTCTTCCAAGTGCAAATTCAGAAGTAAAACAGAAAACAACAGTTGTGCTAATTTCTCAACCGACATCATCATCATCATCAACAACAACAACAGCAACAAAAAGGAATAATAGAAGGTGGAACAGCTCATAAAGCTCCTTCATTCAGGATGCTCCTGAACAACTCCAAGCCCACTTACACCACAGGACTTCAAACCAAATTCTCATTGATTGCAGCTGATAAATACCAATCACAGGAACTGGACACTGGTATTTACCTAAAAGGCAACTACTTTGGGCATGACCCTGAAACTGTCCTCTATGTGTGTTAATCTTTCTCACCAAAGGCTTTACCTCATTCCTACTGGCATGTAGAGCAAATTACTCCCCACAGCCACGGGTGCAAGAGCCTACGGTGATTACTTCAAAGCCCAATGCCAATAGCAGGTTCCCACCAGCTTCAGTGGTCTTGGCATCAAAGTCTAAGGCACAGAGGATTTGCTGGGCCAAGCCACCACACTCAATAAATCCCAGTGACTCAGGTTATTTGCTTAGGCACAATATATTCTGTGATCCCAGTTTTGCAACCATTTACACATGTGCTTAACTTTACACCTACAAAGCTGCCAACCACAGGCATTAAAAAAACATGAGATGCTTTGCAGTGTGGTACCTTTGGGGCTTAGTGCTTTTCTCTTGTCATTGTGAGTATCTGTGTTGTCAAGTGAGGGTTTTTTTTCCCCACTAACCTAATGGTTACATTTCTTCTTTTCATTTTTTTATTAAATTCAAGTTACAATTATCACTAAATTCTCATTTCACAGCTTTAACAACAGCACTGAAAAAACACACCTCAAAATTTGGGATTGTTTGCCCTCAAAAAGAGATGCTAAGCACAGGCAAAATAAATTAATTAAAAATAAATTAATTGAACCTGGACAGGCTGCAGAGGTGGGCACAAGCCACCCTCGTGAGGTTCAATAAGACCAAGTTGTGCTAGTTTGAGCCTAGCTAGCATGTTTAGGTGAGAAGAACTAGATCATAGGCTGAGAAATGAAAACAATGGTGTCTACTTCCCTCACAGTCTTGCTGAGATGTGTACAAAGGAAAAGCAAAACATTAGATAAAAGTCACTTTTTGCTCTGCACTTCGCTTGGGCACTTTGTGCTGGGCTGTTCTCTTCCCCTTGCCTGCTGGGGAGTTCGTGGCTGCTGGCTGAACTCCATTTTGCTTTCTAACCTCAGCCTCCATTTGCTTTGCTGCTTCACCTTGCTTTTTAATCCCTCTGGCCAAACCTCCATTCTTCCTTGGGACTGGGGTAAGGTTGAGAGGGGTAGGGGGAAGGTGAGGGTGGTTGAGAGCCCCTCCTGGGGACTCACATTTCTGGGAGGGGAGTTGTGTGTCTGTATTACCTTTTTACCTTGTACATTTCTGTACATATCTGTATATACTGTAAATATCTGCTTGTAAATTGTGCTAGCTGTAAATATAAGCTTCATTCAAATTTCCAGAGCCGACTGAGTCTAGTCTGGGTGATTTCTAAAGTGTGTGGGGGGTGGGGGACACCCAAACCATCACACAAGTGCAATGTCCTGCAGCTGGGACGGGGCAATCCCAAGCACAAATACAGGCTGGGCAGTGACTGGCTGAAGAGCAGCTCTGAGGAGAGGGACTTGGGGGTGCTGGTGGATGAGAAGATAAACATGAGCCAGCAGTGTGCACTTGCAGCCTGGAGGGCCAACGAGAACCTGCGCTGCATCAGGAGAGGTGTGGTCAGCAGGTGGAGGGAGATGGTTCTTCCCCTCTACCTTGCTCTGCTGAGACCCCACCTGGAGTACTGCATCCACTTCTGGAGTCCCTATAACAAGAGGGATGTGGAAATGCTGGAGCGTGTCCAGAGAAGGGCCGCAAGGATGATCTGAAGGGCTGGAGCAGCTCTGCTATAAGGACAGACTGAAAGAGTTGGGGATGTTCAGTCTGCAGAAGAGGAGGCTCCCAGGTGACCTTCCTGTGGCCTTCCAGTATCTGAAGGGGGGCTACAAAAAAGCTGGGAAGGGACTTTTTAGGCTCTCAGGCAGTGACAGGACTAGGGGGAATGGAGCAAAGCTGGACAGGTTCAGAGTGGACATGAGGAGGAAGTTGTTGAGCATGAGAGTGGTGAGAGGCTGGAATGGGTTGCCCAGGGAGGTCGTTGAGGCCCCATCCTTGGATGTGTTTAGGGCCAGGCTGGATGAGGCTGTGGCCAGGCTGATCTAGGGTAGGGTGTCCCTGCCCATGGCAGGGATCCTTGTGGTCCCTTCCAACCCTGTCTGATTCTATGATTCTGTGGTTTAAAAACAAGGACTCCTTTGACTTTAACCTGCATATTTTCCCCAACTGTACTTAATTAAACAACAAAAAAAAAACTTTTTCAGAGTTTTGGGGTTGATTTTTTTAAATACTAATTCTGTAAACCAGTGTTAGCCCAGAGTGGTTCTTTCTAGTCCTGGTTAGAGGAAAAAAAAAAAGGAAAAGGAAAAGGCTTTTTTTGTTTGGTTGGGGTTTTTTTTAGCCTTTTTTCTTACTGAATTTTGAAAATATTCCAATTTTTGGCATGCAAATGATTTTCACAGCATCTTGATCCAAACAAAAGTGCAGACAACAGAATGAGAATTTGGTTTAAAGAGAAATCATTCTAGAATTAACTAAAATTTTATCACATTCTACAGTTTTAAACCAGCTTTGTGATTAATACACACTTCTCAGAACGATATCATTTGCCATTATAAGCCACTCCTCTGCAGTGTGAGCTACGAGCACCTATTTAATCTCTTCAAATATCATTTCATGGCAAAATGCAGTGCTGCAATTTAATAACGTAAGAGAAACCTAATGGCTTTGGGTTTTCCTCTCGTGCAACTGCTTCCAGTTGCAACAAAACATTCTTGAACGTGAAATGATGGTGTATTCATTTAACTTTTAGCTCATCATAAATCCCTGGCTCTATCAAAGCAAATATTACTCCTCTGATTTGTGTGCTGAATTTTAAAGCCAACGGGTTGTCACTTTACCCCTGAGAACCGAATGGCTGAGATTAATAATTGGCTTGCATGAAATATTAACATTTACCATATTGCAAGAACCCTTTATATGCACAGCTAGCATGTAAAAATACAAAAGAAGTATCACTAGATATTGATTTCACAGTGCAAGAACAATCTGCAGCACTCACAGGCAGCAAATCTATCGACAGGGCATTACATACAGACAGCGCCAAGCACATAAATTGCATAAAACACCACAGTAACACAGGACACAGCAGAAAAAGGGTCAGAAACTGTTGGAACCCAACACACTGTTTTCTCTCTCTGCATTTCTGCCCAAGGATGCTTTTTTTCCTCTCTCTGAATAAGTGAATTGGGAGGTTGGTGATGGCACTGGGATAACACCAGACATGGTGTTGGACACCAGCAGCTTGTTACATGTGTCATCTGGGAAGGGTCTAGTTATGGGGATGCAGCAGATCTGAGGTAGTGCATTACTTTGGTTGTGCAAGGCCTATTCAGCTAACACACGGCAGGGGAGGGGGATAAAAACATCCCAGATCATACAGCATTAATTTTTCCTGCCAGGTGCTGCACTGGTATGTTGAAAAAGGATGCAGCTGTGACTGATGGGCCTGACTAGGGACAAAATGATCAAAAATGGTGCCTGGTTGCACACTTGCTTCCAAAAAGTCAACGTGAGCACTTACAGGAAGGTACAGAGCACTTGAAGAAAGGTACAGAAAGGTACATACTACCTGTACATCTTCACTCTAGCTTAAATACAAAGGGACAGCGAGAACTATCTCTTGCAGGATGTTCTGTCTCCTCTCCAAGTGCTCACACAGCATTCATATGAGAGCTGAGCAGGTCCTGACCAAAAAGGTGTCCTGCTTCCATGATTTCAAGACAAATCTGCAGGATTTTTACCCAATATCTCAAAGCAGGCTGAGGCTGCCCCAAGTGCAAGTCGCCCTATAATGTACTGCATAGACTGGGCTCTCGGTAATATGGGTACACCTAAATAAACAGATCCTTGCTCTATCCTGACTACTGATGATTGAGGTCACCTTGTCCAACTGTCCTGCTAAATCTGACTGCTGTGTTTAAGTTAAGGCAAAGTCCCTGAGGGAATTATTTCCATATACACATAAACCTTATAGTGCTCCCCATCAACCTATAAAATCCCCAACATATGTCCTGACTTGAAAGTTCAGGTCACCTGTTTGGTGTATCTAACAAGGCACACAAGGAAGGGCTATATCCTTCCTATGGACTCCCTTCATGCTCTCCTTCACCACCTAAGTTTGAGTACCCAATGTTCTAAGCATCACACCACTACAGGTTAAAGACAAAACAAACTACCCATCAGAGAGTCAGAAGCAGAGCCAGTAGAGTCAAGGCAATGCTGCCACCGACTTTTGGCCAGCACTGGATCAGACCCTGCTGCTGGCACACAGACATTGCAAGCACAGAACCCTACAGACTGGTAGCACAAAGACTGCTTGCAGCATGCACATCACCACGCTGTATCAGATAGAAACTGCAATCTAATACATACACCTTCCAGTAAATTTGCAGGTGCAGTTCGGGCGCCGGTCAAATCATGTATGAGAAACTCTGTCCAGTCCATGTATTTCTCCTTGATTGCTGAGAAGGAAGGAAGGAAAAGAAAGGCTTAGCAAAACAATGGACTTGCCACATGTATTTCAGAGGCAAAACCACAGAATGATTTGGGTTCAAAGAGATGTTTCTAAAGGCCAACCAGTCCAACTCCCCTGCAGTGAGCACGGACATCTTCACATCTTCAACTATGTCTGGTTACTCAGAGCTCTGATTAAACTGACCTTGAATGCTTACAGGCAAGGGGCATCCACAGCTTCTCTGGGCAACCTGCACCACTGTCTACTACCCTCACAATAAAGAATTTCTTCCTAATATCTAATCAAAAGCTACCCTCTGATTTGAAACCATTAGCACTCATCCTACCGCTGTGCTTCATAATAAGCAGCTGTTCATCTTTCTTATAGGCTCCCTTTAAGTACTGAAAGGCCACAATAAGGTCTCCCCAAGAGCCTTCTCCTTCAGGCTGAACAGCCCCAACTCACAACAGAAGTGTTCCAGAGCTCTTATCACTTTGTGTGGCCCTTCTCTGGATTCACTCCAATAGGCCCATGTCTTTCCTATGAAGACTCCAGAGACACAATACTGCACTCGGCTTGGCTATGATTTCTAAAGTCCTTTTGTATGTTCATAGATGGTATCAAAAAGAGGAGGGAAAAAGAACTGCAAACTTTCAGTTGCTTGTCAGGACCACAGAAACTTCAGGAGTTTGACTCCACAAAGCAGAATAATCAGCCTGAGAACATTGTATGCTATCTACCAAGTCAATAAAAGCCTTTCAAGAAGAAAGGCTTAATAATTTATTAAGAAATTCTATTTAATGCCTGTGTTACCACAGGGATCCATATCCACAGAGTTTCCTAAGATTTGAACTGAAATACATCAATGTTGCCCCAGGATTCCAATTCTGATTCACTTCTTGGGGAAATCCATACAAGTTGGACACCAAAAGGCAATTCAGCAAATCTCAGCTTCAGAGATAGAGATGCTCCTTTAAATGCATTGTGCATTTACAATTGGAAACCCAGAAACCAGATTTTACTTCCACCTGCAGGTAAAATGGAATTAAATTATGTCATTTCTCTCCCAAAATAATCTTACTCATGTGTGAGATAACAAATGGGGATATATTTGTGTTGCTAATGCAACAACACCTATAGAAGAGAAAAAACATAAGCATTTGAGAATGAAAACATTTCCTCTGAACAAAAAAAATGGTTTAGAGACCATCACTCCATAGGAGAGCCTAAGAATGATAGAATCATAGAGTCATAGAATCAGTCAGGGTTGGAAAGGACCACAAGGATCATCTAGTTCCAACCCCCTGCCATGGCCACAGACACCCTACCCTAGATCCACCTGGCCACAGCCTCATCCAGCCTGGCCTTAAACACCTCCAGCAATGGAGCCTCAACCACCTCCCCGGGCAAACCATTCCAGCCTCTCACCACTCTCATGCTCAAGAACTTCCTCCTCACATCCACTCTGAACCTACCCACCTCCAGCTTTGCTCCATTCCCCCTAGTCCTGTCACTGCCTGAGAGCCTAAAAAGTCCCTGCCCAGCTCAGGACACGCTCCAGCATATCCACATCCTTCTTTTAATGGGTGCTCCAGAACTGGATGCAGTTAGAAGAAGGGCTGTAATTAACCATTACAGGTCCAGATTAATTAAAATCATAAATTTGTTTTGCTTGTAAAGGCCCTTTTACATCATTGAGTCCAACTATTACTGTAGCACTGCCAAGTCCACCACTAAACCATGTCCCTTAGCATCACACCTACATGTCTTCCAAATGCCTCCAGAGATAGTGACTCCAACACTTCACAGGGCAGCCTCTTCCAATATTTTACAACCCTTACAGTGAATAAGTTTTTTTCCTATTATCTAATCTAAACCTCTCCTAGTGCAGCTTGAGGCCATTTCCTCTTGTCCCATAAGAATGATAGCAGCCCTCATGTCTCTCTCAAAGGAAGCAGTCATTTGCTCCACACTTGACATTAATTACCCAAAAGCAATCCAGTCTGAATCACTTTGTGTTTTCACACGTATCAGGTTGGGATTTATAAATGTTTTAAAAGCTTCATGACTATGCCTTCTCAATTTTTCCCAGAGACAGATGTCAGCTACCACACTGCCCCAACAATGCACAACATGAGGTTTCAGACCTCTGAAAAGGGACAATCTCAGAAGTTAGAGCAGAAGGACTTCAGACTGCAAATGAAAATATCATTGTGGGTACAAAGAATAGAATAGAATAGAATAGAATAGAATAGAATAGAATAGAATCAATCAGGTTGGAAAAGACCTCTAAGATCATCCAGTCCAACCTAGCACCCAGCCCTATCCAGTCAACTAGACCATGGCACTAAGTGCCTCATCCAGGCTTTTCTCGAACACCTCCAGGGACGGTGACTCCACCACCTCCCTGGGCAGCCCATTCCAATGGCAACTATTGCCACTATTACCTGAAGACAAGGACATCAAACCAGAGCATTCTCAAAATGCATTCTCAAAATGCATCCTCAAGCCACTTACTGTCCAACATTGAATTAAGGAAATACAAAGGAGGAACACTGGGTTTGCCCAAGGACAGTTATTTGACACTGCCACAAAATCTGGCACTACCTGACTCTGGTTGGCTTTCCATCCAGTATGGGTGCTTGGCACACTTGGCATGTGGCCCATTTTCAATTTACATCCTAAATGTCTTATGCAATCCATACAGTTGTCCATGGACAAAGGCAAACACCATGCCCACCAGACCTCATTTGTGGGTTGTGCTCCTTCCCTAAAAGCCAGTTCTTGCAAAGTCACTTGAGCTACACATTCAGTTTGTAGCTCTTAGTGACTTTAGAAGTGCACTTAAATGCACTTAAAATTAGCAAACCTTAAAGTTCTGAACTTGCCTGGAACCATGCTGAATTTGCAGCACTGACTTTGCATGATTTCCAGGAGACTAATGACCTTTACATTATTTAAGATGAAGGAATAGCCCAAGAAGGAACAGTTTATACAGAACAGTTTTCTGTGTCAACATTCCTTTTGCCTACACCTCATCAGTTCCTGTCCACCTACATTAGGCTAAAGAAAACAAGCTCTGTTTTAGCATCAGTGAGAAGACAGTAATTGTCATAATGAATGAGGCTGGAGTCCTTTTAGATCAGACTTCTGCCTCTCACTGTGAACAGCACTGGGTGCATCAGAGAAAGGTGCAAGTTTAACTTCATTTTGGCTCACACCCACGAAGTTGTCAGCCAAATTTTGAATGCCAGAGCTTCATTACTAAGGAATGACAAATGTGATAAAAAGAACATGGTTCAAACTTTCAAAGCTAGCAAGGGGGGGAGGGGAGGGAAATAGGATCTTAGAAGTTGACAACAGATTTTGAGGGTCTCCATTTCCAGATGCCCGACTTGAGATGTCTTAACAGTGCCTGATTCACAGATCTTGCTGTCAGTCAGTCTCCTTTCTAATGCTCCTCAGAAAAACATCCTCCTTTTTAAAAGACTTGCACCTCACAGCTCCTTGACACCTAGAGAAGACAGTACCCTTCTCCACAGTCAGATCTGGATTACAACTTTCCAAAGTCCAAAGTGCCAAGGTGACCTTGTTTTTTTTCAGGTGAAGCAGACTCAGCTGAAATAAAAAGTATCTCCCACTTCCTGAGCGGCTTTAGATCCATCCTTCCCCAAATCTAATATCTGTTGGTTTGCTTTATTTGATTCTTCTTTTCTGCTGTAGATAAAGGGACTCTGGAAACCTCTGGGAGAGAATAGATTTGCTGAAAGGTTTAGGAACACGGATTGGTGCTTTTTTTTTCTGTGTCTGTAGAGTACAATCAGGTTTCTCAGTGCCACAGTTCAAGACATTACAATGCAGATACTAATTTTTAGTAGTAATGAATTGAATCTGAATCATCACAATATCTGCACAAGCCCTTCAGGGCCAAGCAAAATGTTAAACAAGAACATTCAAAGGAAAAGTTGTTGGGTAAATGAGAATAGGTCTGGTGGGTGTGATGCATGGGTGCCTAAAGTGAGCATGTAACTCAGGAAACGCTGGTGCTTGTCTGGTGTATTAGACCCAGCACCTGTGACCTGAAGCACTGATTTACAATTGCTAATTCACCTGCAGCACTGATTTTCAATTGCTAATTCACCTGCAGCACTGATTTTCAATTGCTATTTTTTGTTTATTAGCTACAGGAAAAGAGCCAAGTGAACCTTCCCCTCTTACCTTAATGAAGAGCCCAGCTATTTGGCCAGCTTGTGGGATGGTAAGGTGGACAGGACAAAGAATCCTGTTCCATAGGCACCCACTAGTATTGCTACTTTCAAAACACTTTTCCCTTCTATAAATAAATTCAGTGAGTCAGAAGTGCTCCACAAGGCTCAGATATCCATGTTTTCTCTACATCATAATGGATCCAGCTTTCCAAAGCAACTGTGTGAACTTCCCTGCCCAGAATCTGTCAAGCTGAATGCACCTCCAAGCAGAGGTAAGTACTGAAAGCTACCTGTCCATTGACACACTCACCCTTCCCTAACCAGGCAAAGCACACACCTTGGAAAAGGAGTGGCACCCTTCCACGGTGAGGCTCCAAACAGGTGGAATGAGGTTTGAGATGTTCTAGTTACCCTGAGGCTGCTTTGGAAACTACATCCTAAGCAGCAATGTCTTCCTTGCCCAAAATGACAGTAACATAGACTTGAGGATTCAATGCTGTACAAAGTACAACCTGCCCAAGAGTCTCAACATCACTATGAATAACAGATCCATCTTAATGCGAGTCTCATAGACCTACACAGTGTCTGCTGTGCAGAGAAGTGGCCAACACGAGATAGTACAGGTCTGAGAGCCTGGGGGCCAACTGCAATCAAATTTATCACAGCGAGAGGAAATGATTCAAGAGAAGTAGACACAAGGTAGTGGGAAAAAAAAGATCCATTTTAGTCATCTCACTGATGCAAAGGCCACAGTGTGAGTTGAACTGAATGATTAAACACTGGATAACACAGAGAGCAGACAGGCATTAGCAATGCTCTCACCATGGAAAAGGCATCAGTCAGAGATTGCACCAGATCAAAGTACAGCCCAAACACAAAGCACGAGTGGCATGAAGTAACGCTCCCCAAAATGCCAATGCTCTTCTAACTGCTTTTCTATCCAGGTTTAGCAGGAAACACCACAGCCCTGTTTGAACTGCAGCTTGTGCACACAGATGTGTCTCTTTCCTTTGGATCAGGTTCAGTTCGTCTTGGAGACAGCATGGGTGGTTGCTTTCACACCTCTGCAGATCCAAGGCCAGAGGCTTTAAAGCATCTTCCTGCCATCAAAATGCCAGAGAACCACCTGCCTTAGAGCAAAGCAGCCCAAAACAGAGGCCAGATCTGCATGTTGCTGAGCCAAGGTGCATCCATAGCAGAGCCAACAGCTCTGCTCCAGATTGCACTCATGGAGGACTAACTGCACAGACAGAAAAAAAATCCATCTGGATCTAGATTACTATGGAAAGACCTGAAAAAGCTCTGACATTTCTCTCCCCACTTTCTGAGAAGCAGTTGTAAGGGTGCATCAGCTCCCATACTCAGTATCGGGTTGTGCTGTTTGAGCCTGAGCCCAGGCTCTGCCTCCTCCTAATAGACCTCAGTGAAATTATCCACTCCACGAAAGTGAAAACCCAATATCCCTGCTTCACTGCAGTTTTTGCAGTGTGCTACCTTTATGTCTCCCACAGGGAAAACAAAAGCCCTCCTCCTGCCTCCTTTGATGAAAAATATTCATTTCAGAGAGCAGTTTCTAATCTGGCAGATATTACAGCATATGCTTAAATCAGAAAGAAAAAAAAAAAGGACCCTTTCCAACTAAGATTGTCTTTATTTCTGCAGAAGTGGTGGGGTACAGGTCATAAAACTGACCTTCCCTTCCACAGGGCTGAACTCCATCAGAAAACACATCGCAGGCAACATCCCTCAAATAATAGTAATTCTTTCCTACTTCTTTCTCTACTCCATTCCCCCTACCCTCAACGTCTCTGATCCCCATTCCTCTCTCCTCTTTCCACCCCCTGTTGTTTTCTCACTTTTACTCCTTAATCTCGTTTTCCCAAGCAAACAACTTCAGACTGTGGCTGGACCTTCCTGCTCCAAAGCTGGGCATCGCAAAGCAGCTGAAGACCAGGGGCTCCTGCAGTGAGGTCAGTGGTTAAAGTGCAAAGTAGAATAATAGATTGGGGTGGGTGAAAAGCAACCTTTGAAGGTCATCTAGTCCCAACCCCTGCAGTCAGCCAGAACATTTACAACTAGATCAGGCTGCTTGAAGTCCCAGATAACCTGACCTGGAATGTTTCCAGGGATGGGTCATCTACCACCATTCTGGGCAACCTCTACCGGTGTTTTACCACCCTCATTGTAAAAAATTTCTTCCTTGGATCTAGTCTAAATTTTCCCTCTCTGGGCTTAAAGCCATTACCCCTTGTCTTGTCACAACAAACCCCATCCCTTTCTTTTTTATAGACCCCCTTTATGTACTGAAAGCTTGCAATAAGGTCTCCCTGGAGCATTCTCTTCTCTGGGCTGAAAAACTCCAACTCTTTCAGCCTTTCTACATAGGAGAGATGTCCCAGTCTTCTGGCAACTTTTGTGTCCCTCCTCTGGACTGGTTCCAACAGCTCAATGTTTTCCTTTTGCTGAGGACTCCAAGGTTGGAGACAGTACTCCAGATAGGGTCTCACCACAGCTGAGGGGCACAATCCCCTTCCTTCACCTGCTAGTCACAGTACCAATCAGCACTTCTCACCATGTACCAAGTCTTCCACCACTAAGTGCTTAAGGAAACAGCCCTTTCAGCTTGCACTCTGTGTGCTGACCATGAAAAACCATGCAAACTGCAGTTGAAAAATAACAGAGCACATCACAACCTGCATCACCACATTCCCTGTAACCCTGCTAACCACACACCGGACAGCCAGGACAGTAGCTTCATTCTCAATGCACAACCAGCTGCCCCTGCGATCCTGTAAATCTCTGTGCCCTGTCTCAGCCCAAGCCTATAATGGGTTCAGATTTATCTGCCTCTCCAGAGAAATAACAGATTAAAAGAACATTTCCAGTCCCATGAAAGCACTGAGTCACAGGCACTCCATTCAATGAATATGAGATACTATTATCACATTACCAACTCGTGGGATTTTATCTAGTCTCATAGTAGTTGCTGTTTTTCTTAAAGCCACCTCTCTCAGGTCATGGCTTTATAAGAAAATTCTCATTTTCTCCCTCTCTCTCTCTCTCTTTTTTTTCAAGAACAGTGCACAGCAAAGCACAAGGAAAAAAAACCTTGAATTCTTAAAGACAGAAGACAATAGAAGGAGCACACACTATTATTTTTGCCTCTTTACAACTGGAGTTTTTTTCCCCAAACCACTCACTTGATTGACAAGAGCAAGAATCAGGAATTTCAGCTGCCAAATTCACTTAAAGAAACAAATAGCACAAATATATTATGGGGTTACAGCTTTCTACTACTTCTCAGAAACACCTTTAACATTCCCCATAAATACTCTTGCCCTTCCCAGCCACATGGAAAGTATAAGAAGCACAAATGGCCGCAGAGTGGACCAGAGAGTCACAGAATTATTTTGGTTGGAAGAAACCTTTAAGGTCATCAAGCTCAACCATTAACCCAGCACTGCCAAGTCCCTCTTACTTACTGAGGATGCCCTTGATCCCTCATACAGATCACTGATAAAGATATCATACAAAACTGGCTCCTATGCTGAGCCCTGGAGAACACAGGATCACAGGATGCTAGGGGTTGGAAGGGACCACTTGTGACCAGCCACCAACCAGATTTAAGTCCATTCACCACAACTCTGAGCTCAGGCATCCTTCCATTTATCCATCAAAGCATTCATCCATACAAGCCATGAGCAGCCAGTCTTTCCAGAATAGTGTGGGAAACAGTGTTAAAAGCTCTACTAAAACACAATTAGACAACATTCCCATTTTTCCTATGTTTCAAGCCACCAGAGACCACGGAGCAAGTAAGTGTGCCATTACTTTAAATCAATGCATGATNCCTATGCTGAGCCCTGGAGAACACAGGATCACAGGATGCTAGGGGTTGGAAGGGACCACTTGTGACCAGCCACCAACCAGATTTAAGTCCATTCACCACAACTCTGAGCTCAGGCATCCTTCCATTCATCCATCCAAGCCATGAGCAGCCAGTCTTTCCAGAATAGTGTGGGAAACAGTGTTAAAAGCTCTACTAAAACACAATTAGACAACATTCCCATTTTTCCTATGTTTCAAGCTACCAGAGACCACGGAGCAAGTGTGCCATTACTTTAAATCAATGCATGATACTCAAAAATAATGCATGATGCATCATTGGCTACTTACATCCATCTGTCTGCCTACTACTTGAGCACCATCACTGGATACCTACATCCATCTGTCTGCATACCACTTGAGCACATCAAGTAAAACCTTTCAGGCATGAAGACAGTGCTAACATCAGCCCATTTTAGAGGACCAGTGACAGGGCCAATGAGAATCACAGAATCAACCAGGTTGGATGAGACCTCCAAGATCATCCCGTTCAGCCTAGTACCCAGCCCTGTCCAATCAACTGGACCATGACACTAAGTGCCTCGTCCAGTCTTTTTTTGAACACCTCCAAGGATGGCAACTCCACCACCTGCCTGGCAAGCCCATTCCAATGATAGAAGTAGAATCACAGAATCAAGCAGGTTAGAAGAGACCTCCAAGATGACCCAGTCCAACCCAGCACCCAGCCCTATCCAGTCATCTAGACTATGACACTAAATGCCTCATCCAGTCTTTTCTTGAACACCTCCAGGGACGGTGACTCCACCACCTCCCTGGGCAGCCCATTCCACTGGCAAATCCCTTCCTCCTAACATCCAGCCTAGACCTCTCCCAGCACAACTTGAGACTGTGTCCCCTTGTTTTGTTGCTGCTTGCCTGGCAGAAGAGATCAACTCCCACCTGGCTCAAAACCTCCCTTCAGGTAATTGTAGACAGCAATGAGGTCACCTCTGAGCCTCCTCTTCTGCAGAATAAACACCCCCAGCTCCCTCAGCCTCTCCCCATAGGGTTTGTGTTCCAGGCCCTTCACCAGCTTCATCACCCTTCTCTGGACACATTCCAGCACCTCAACACCTCTCTTGAACTGAGGGGCCCAAAACTGGACACAGCAGTCAAGGTGCGGTCTGAACAGTGTTGAGTACAGGAGAAGAATAACCTCCCTCATCCTACTGGCCACACTCTTCCTGATCCAGGCCAGGATGCCACTGGCTCTCTTTGCCTCCTGGGCACACTTCTGGCTCATGTTCAGCCTACTATCTACCAGTACCCTCAGAACCCTTTCTTCCTGGATGCTCTCCAGCCACTCTGTCCCCAGCCTGTAGTGCTGCTTAGGGTTGTTGTGGCCAAAGTGCAGAACCCTGCACTTGGTAGTAATAGTAGTAAGTAATAGTGAGTAGTAATAACAAAGGGCCAAAGAGTAAGTAGTAATACCAAATTATGCTATTTAGGTATTTAAGATGATAGAAAAAATTGCTTTTCATGTTTATGTGGGTGGGTTTTTTTAATCATAGAAGATCACCAGCAACCTGTCAACACCTCTACTGGAGAATCCCCACTAGACTCCATCAACCTCTAAACAACAGAATTTCAATTTTCTCCTATGTGAAGAACAGCATCTTAAACAGCTTTACAAAATGGTTTGAAAATCTTCAAGATAAATCTGCTAAGTGACAACACTCTTACTATTTTGATTATTAAAAATTTAACTCCTTCCTAGGATTGGAATGAACAAAACCACTTATTGCTGGAGAGGACCTGGGCAATTCTCCTTATGAAATAAATTAAGTAACATTATGAAATAAACTAAATAAAATAAATAACAATATGAAATAAACTAAGATACCAGGTTCTTATAAAAAGAAATTGAAACAAGTAATTTAGGATGTTCAAAAATTTATATGCAGCTATTTATATGTATTTAAGATATGCAGGCATCTGGGTTGAGGCAATGCTAAGTGCAAATCCAGGCTGGGCAGTGAGTGGCTGGAGAGCAGCCCAGAGGAGAGGGACTTGGAGGTGCTGCTGGATGAGAAGCTCAACATGAGCCAGCAGTTTGCACTTGCAGCCCGTAAAGCCAACCAGATCCTGGGCTGCAGCAGAAGTGTGGGCAGCAGGTGAAGGGAGGTGATTCTCCCCTTCTACTGCGCTCTGGTGAGACCCCACCTGGAGTACTGCATCCACTTCTGGAGCCCCCATTACAAGAAGGATGTGGATGTGCTGGAGCGTGTCCAGAGACCAGAGGGCTGGAGCACCTCTGTTATGAGGACAGACTTGAAGAGTTGGAGCTGCTCAGTATGGAGAAGAGGAGGCTACGAGGTGACCTTGTTGTGGCCTTCCAGTATCTGAAGGAGGCCTGCAGGAAGGTTGGTCTCTTCTCCCAGGCAACCAGCAACAGGACAAGGGGACACAGTCTCAAGTTGTGCCAAGGGAAGTATAGGCTGGATGTTAGGAGGAAGTTCTTCACAGAGAGAGTGATTGGCATTGGAATGGGCTGCCCAGGGAGGTGGTGGAGTCACCGTCCCTGGGGGTGTTCAGGAAAAGCCTGGATGAGGCACTTAGTGCCATGGTCTNAAAAAAAAAAAGCTGGGCAGGGACTTTTTAGGCTCTCAGGGAGTGACAGGACTGGGGGAATGGAGCGAAGCTCAAGGTGGGGAGATTCAGAGTGGAGGTGCGGAGGAAGTTGTTGAGCATGAGAGTGGTGAGAGGCTGGAATGGGTTGCCCAGGGGGATGGTTGAGTCCCCATCCCTGGAGGTGTTTAAGGCCAGGCTGGATGAGGCTGTTGCCAGCCTGATCTAGGGTAGGGTGTCCGTGGCCATGGCAGGGGGGTTGGAACTAGATGATTCTTGTGGTCCTTTCCAACCCTGACTGATTCTATGATTCTATGAAAAGGGAAATAGCCTCTCACAAAATCACAGAAGCCTTCCCAATATTGATAATTTCAAGCTGTCACACATTTGAAGCAACATTTATGCATTATAAAAGCCTCAACATAAAAATGTTAACTACATTATAAAGGTCTAAATGATAGAGTCAAAATAAGATGGGTTTTTTTTTATATCAAAATAACATAGAATGCTAAAAAAAATTGTTTAGACTTTACCCATCAAAACAATTTGTCAAAGCTGACATGTTCTCACAAAATATTTCCATTTTGATAAAGCAGCATTTTGACAGAAAACTGCTGAATCAAAACGTTTGCATTTGGCTTGCTGAACTTTATACATCCTTGTAAACCAGACTGGGTATGGAAATGGGTTGGGAGTGTGAGTACCCCCCCAGCTCCTGTGCCTTTGACCAAAGGGGACTGTGTCTGTGCTGCTTCTGAATGCTCCTCAAGTCCTTCAGGGCAGGGAACACACTCTGCTGCCTACTCCACACAGGCTGAGGCACTTAGTGCCATGGTCTAGTTGACTGTCTAGGGCTGGGTGCTAGGTTGGACTGGATGATCTTGGAGATCTCTTCCAATCTGATTGATTCTGTGATTCTATAATCCTAAAACCTGATAATCTCAGGTGATATGAGACTAGATCATAGAATCATAGAATGGTTTAGGTTGGAAGAGACCTCAAAGATCATCCAGTTCCAATCTCCTGCCATAGGCAGAGACACCTCCCACTAGAACAGGTCACTCGAGGCCTCATGTAACCTGGCCTTGAACACCTCCAGGGAGGCAGCATCCACAGCCTCCCTGGGCAACTTGTGCCAGTGTTTCACTACTCTCACTGTAAAGAACCCTTTCCTAACATGTACTTTGAATCTCCCCTCTGCCAGTTTTAACCCATTACCCCTCGTCCTGTCATTACAAGACCTTCTAAACAATCACTTCCCAGCTTTCCTGTAGTCCCCCTTCAGATACTGGAAGGCCACTATAAGGTCTCCTCAAAGCCTTCTCTTCTCCAGGCTGCAGAGCCCCAACTCTCTCAGCCTGTCCTCAGAGCAGAGCTGCTGCAGCCCTCTGATCATCTTCGTGGCTCTCCTCTGGACTCGCTTTAACAGTTCCATACTTCCATGTGCTTCCTGTGTTGGGGGCTCCAGAACTGCACATAGGACTCCAGGTGAGGTCTGATAAGAGCAAAGGGGGAGAATCCCCTCCCTTGCCCTGCTGGCCACACTGCTCTTGATGCAGCCTAGGACACAGTTTCTGTCTGGGCTTCATGTGCACACTGCAGGGTCATGTTGAGATTTTCATCCACCCAGACCCCCAAGTCCTTTTCCTCAGGGCTGCTCTCAGCCATTCCCCAGCCTGTCTGTATCTGTGCTTGAGATTGCACCCAATTGGCCTTGCTGAATGTTATGAGGTCCTGGGCCCACCTCTCCAGCCTGTCCATGTCTCTCTGGATGGATCCCTGCCCTCTAGCAGGTCGACTTTGTCACACAGCTTGGTGCCATCTGCACACTTGCTGAGGGTGCACTCGATTCCTCTGTCCATGTCACTGACAAAGATGTTACACAGCTCTGGTCCCAGCACTGACCCCTGAGGGATGCCACTTGGCACTGGGCTCCAGGTGTACACTGTGCCCTTGATCACCACTCTCTGCACGTGACCATCCAGCCAATTCCTTATCCAGCAGTGCTCCACACATCAAGTCTGTGTTTTTCCAGTTTGGTGACCAGGATATCACGTGGGACAGAATCAAATGCCTCACTCAGGTCCAGGTAGATGATGTCAGTTGCCCTTTCCTTGTCCACTGTTGCTGTGATTTCATCATAAAAAGCCTCTAAATTTGTCAGGCGTGATTTGCCCTTGGTGAAGCCATTGCTGGTTACCACCAATCACCTCTGCTTTGTTTTCTATTTGCCTTATGCCTCATTAGGCATTTCCAACATAAAATAAACCCAAAACAAACGTTAGAAAAGGTTGCTTAGTGATTTAATGGCATTTTGTATAAAAATGAGTGTTGGTTTTGGATTCCTTTGTGAGTCCCCTGGAAGTCACTAAAGCTGGAGACACCTTCAAACAACTTTCTTCCTTAAAACTTCAAACGATCTTCTGATGTCACATAGCAGAGTTTGAATCAGATCACAAAGTAATGAAAGTGCAGTGCAAAAATGGGGGGGGGGGGGAACCAAACCAAAAAAATCATCAAAAGCTGTTGAACTGATTTCCTAATGATGTAGTCACAAATATCAAGAGTCATCAACTTCAGAGCTCAGGCATCACCTGTCTTAAATATAGAAAACCTTCAAAGAAAATATCCTATAGAAGGGATTTTCATGAAAACTAGAATTTATAAGCAACTGTGCCTCAACGAGTGCAAGTGCTCAAAATACAATCCTGGAATCAGCAGTACACTGTGGTCTCATTCAAAGCATAGAATCAACCAGGTTGGAAGAGACCTCCAAGATCATCCAGTCCAACCTAGCACCCAGCCCTAGATAATCAACGAGACCAAGGCACTAACACCCGCATCAAGGCTTTGCTCGAACATATCCAGGGCTGGTGACCCCACCCCCTCTAAGAGGTGCCCATTCCAATGCCAATCACTCTCTCTGGCAACAACTTCCTCCTAACATCCAGCCTAGACGTCTCCCAGCACAATTTGAGACTGTGTCCGCTTGTTATGTTGCTGGTTGCCTGGGAGAAGAGATCTAAGTTGGGGATGTCCCCCAGCAGGGGAGCTGGACTAGATGTCCTTAGATGTCTAGAGGTCACTTCCAACCCAGTGCATTCAGTGATTCTAAGATCTTGCAGCAGTCTCTCCATCAGCCCACTCCAGCTCAGGAAGCCTAGCAAGACACTTTACCTAGCAAGAAATAACAGGCAGGAGGGTAACCACCAAGCAACAGCAGAGGCACTTCCACGCATTAGATTCAACTTTGTCTACTCCAAACAGAACATGATGGAAACAGACACACTCTTCCTGTGAGCTTGCTGCTATTGCTTTCTACTCACAAGTTAAACTACCCAAGATCAAAAAAGGAATTTGCCTAATAAATCCCAACAGTGTGGTGACCCTG
This sequence comes from Tricholaema leucomelas, assembly GCA_013400475.1. Lineage (NCBI taxonomy): Eukaryota > Metazoa > Chordata > Aves > Piciformes > Lybiidae > Tricholaema lacrymosa > Tricholaema leucomelas. The sequence goes on from WAAF01021077.1 coordinate 88,277, forward strand.
TGCCATTAACCTGTATCAGCCTGCCTTGACTGACTGGCTACAACGGCCTCAGGTACCCATCCCTGCATGCAAGCTGCAGTAAATGATCTACTCATAAGTACTGTGATTAATTACTTCCCTTCAGCTCAAGTCAATACTCTGCTTGCACCTGATGTTTTTTTAAATGCTAAAAAGGAGAGGTGTGTTGATAATGGGAAGTGGCTCTGCTCTCTCTCAGTGGCATTATCTATCAATTGCAATCAGATTATGTAGATAAAGAACGGCAGCAAATTTATCAGCTCTGTTTGCTCTTGTCACGTTGCTGCAAGAAGACCGTTCAAGCAAGGACCACTGAGACACAGCATTGCCCTCCCTTGGCAGTGGGGGAATGGTGGAGGAGGGAAAGTGAAATACAGATGGGATGTGGCAAGAGGCAGGGGGAACTCATCTCTTCCTGCCCTTGGCCTTGCAGGTATGCAACCAATTCACAGGATCGCAGGATGTTAGAGGTTGGAAGGGACCCAAGGAGATCACCAAGTCCAACCTCCCTGCCGGAGCAGGACAATACTATCTAACACAGATCACAGAGGAACACATCCAGACAGCCCTTCAAAGTCTCCACTGGAGACCCCACAACCTCTCTGGAAGCCTATTCCAGTGCCCCCTCCTCTCTATTCTATTCCACAAGTCATGGCAGTCTGGTGCAGTTCCCACTGGCTGGAAAAAGGGAAACATAACTCCCATTTCAAAAAGGATAGGAAGGATGAGCCAGGGAACTCCAGCCCAGTCAGTCTCACCTCTGTGCCCAGTAAGATCACAGAGCAGATCCGCCTGGAGGCACTACTGAGCCAGAAGAATAG
>WAAF01021077.1:89355-129695 GCA_013400475.1 Tricholaema leucomelas
AGTGACTGGCTGAAGAGCAGCCCTGAGGAGAGGGACTTGGGGGTGTTGCTGGACAAGAAGCTCAACATGAGCCAGCAGTGTGCACTTGCAGCCTGGAGGGCCAACCAGATCCTGGGCTGCATCAGGAGAAGTGTGGCCAGCAGGACCAGGGAGGTGATTCTTTCCCTCTACTGCGCTCTGGTGAGACCCTACCTGGAGTACTGCATCCGGTTCTGGAGCCCCTGTTACAAGTGGGACGTGGAGATGCTGGAGCATGTCCAGAGAAGGGCCACGAGGATGCTCAAAGGGCTGCAGCACCTCTGCTATGAGGACAGACTGAAAGAGTTGGAGCTGTTCAGTCTGCAGAAGAGAAGGCTCCAAGGTGACATTCTTGTGGCCTTCCAGTATCTGAAAGGGGCCTACAAAAGAGCTGGGCAGGGACTTTTTAGGCTCTCAGGGAGTGACAGGACTAGGGGGAATGGAGCGGAGCTGGAGATGGATAGGTTCAGAGTGGACATGAGGAGGAAGTTGTTGAGCATGAGAGTGGTGAGAGGCTGGAATGAGTTGCCCAGGGAGGTGGTTGAGGCCCCGTCCTTGGATGTGTTTAAGGCCAGGCTGGATGAGGCTGTGGCCAGGATGATCTAGAGTAGGGTGTCCGTGGCCACGGCAGGGTGGTTGGAACTAGATGATTGTTGTGGTCCCTTCCAACCCTGACTGATTCTATGATTCTATGATTCGCCATCCCTGGAGGCATTCAAGAAAAGCCTGCATGAGGCACTTAGTGCCATGGTCTAGTTGATTAGACAGGGCTGAGTGATAAGTTGGACTAGATGACCTTGGAGGTCTCTTCCAACCTGGCTGATTCTTTGGTTTAATGGCCATAGTGGTGTTAGGGCAACAGTTGGACTTGATCTTAAGGGTCTTTTCCAAGAGAAACCACTCTGTGATTCTATGAAATTGGGAAGCGCAGCTGCCTGGCAACTTGGGAACACAGAAGCCCCTCTAGACAAAATTATAACCCAGGTCAGCTATCTGGTTTCTTATTTCTGCAGCCATGAATGATGGCTGATTTTCCTAATTCTACTGTAACATCAAATGTAGTAACAAAAGAGCCAATTTTGGTTACTAATGTAATAAATTAGAAGAAAACCTGAAGGTCACAGTCTTCCACTCAGAGCAAGTGATTCCTACTCCTCCAGAATACCTTAGTTTCACTCTTACTCAAAGAGTGATAATACAGTCTGTGTGTAGCAGTAACATTGCTGTCTGCCCAAATCAGTTCTCAGTACAAGATAACTGAATTTCATTGTCATCAACAACAGCATCAGAAATTAAGCAGCAATGGCTGACTTAAATGGTCTCAGATGTGCACGCATACAGAGTTCCTGGAAGGTACTTCTGCAAGCCAGGCAATGCCCAGCCTTTGAGAGCTCTGAACAAACCATATAGCCGTAGGAGTTCCTCTATCATTAGTATCAATGTCCATTAGGGTGACAGCTCACTGTGAAAATGAGCATCCAAACTCCACGGCTCTCACCACTTAACCCCAAGCCTCCACGGTACATTCCTTGATTATTTTTTCTCCTGGTTGCATTAAGCACCACGCTCAGCACACAGAAGTGATGTATCATGAGTGCTAAGAGCTCAAACTCCCCATCTTCAGACCCAAGAGTCTTAATGAATGCTTTGTCAAATCAGCAGTGCGGGGGCATTCAAGGCAGGGGGGATCCTGGCATTTTGATTGTAATTTCTGAATAGATTTTTATACCATAGAGACTAAAAAAAAAAATAATGAAATTTTAAGAGCTCCTTTTGCTGGGCCTAAATCAGCATCTTGACCAAAGGGCTCAGAAGTAACACAGGTCACACATCTCAGTGAGATTGCAGGCGATGAGTTGAATGTGTGCCTGCGTAACAATCCCAAGCACAAATCCAGGCTGGGCAGTGAGTGGATGGAGAGCAGCCCTGAGGAGAGGGACTTGGGGGTGCTGGTGGATGAGAAGCTAAACATGAGCCAGCAGTTTGCACTTGCAGCCTGGAGGGCCAACCAGATCCTGGGCTGCATCAGCAGAAGTGTGGGCAGCAGGTGGAGGGAGGTGATTCTCCCCCTCTACTCCGCTCTGCTGAGACCCCACCAGGAATACTGCATCCACTTCTGGAGCCCCATTACAAGAAGGATGTGGACATACTGGGGTGTGTCCAGAGAAGGGCCACTGGGATGATCTGAGGGCTGGAGCAGCTCTCCTATGAGGACAGACTGAAAGAGTTGGGGCTGTTCAGTCTGCAGAAGAGGAGGCTCCAAGGTGACCTTCTTGTGGCCTTCCAGTATCTGAAGGGGGCCTACAAAAAAGCTGGGGAGGGACTTTTTAAGGCTCTCAGGCAGTGATAGGACTGGGGGCAATGGAGCAGAGATGGATAGGTTCAGAGTGGATGTGAGGAGGAAGTTGTTCAGCATGAGAGTGGTGAGAGGCTGGAATGAGTTGCCCAGGGAGGTGGTTGAGGCCCCATCCCTGGAGGTGTTTAAGGCCAGGCTGGATGAGGCTGTGGCCAGCCTGATCTAGGGAGGGTATCTGTGCCCATGTCAGGGTGGCTGGAACTGGCTGATCCTTGTGGTCCCTTCCAACCCTGACTTATTCTATGATTCTATGATTCTAAGAAATGTGTACACACACCAGATCCCCTGCACAGAACTGCACTTGGCAGGCAGCTTCTTTGCTTTCTTTTTTTATCAAACTGTAGCCCCTCTGAGTGAAAACCAAGAAAGCTTTTAGTCACCTTTGCAGGCAGGATGATTTGTTGTCACAAGTAGACAGAGATGTGCACAAGACACTTTGTAAAATCCTGGTTGAAACGTTTTGAAAGCCATCAGGGTGGATAGATGTGAGCTGCTTGCTTATCATCACCCTGGTAAAGCCTTCATGTAGCACTTTATAGAATCACAGAATTGTTCAGAATCACAGACCTCTAAGATCGAGCCCAACTGCCAACTCAACACCACCATGCCCATTAAACTGTTTCCTGAAGTGCCATGTCTACATGCTCCCTGAACACCTCCAGGGATGGTGACTCCACTACTTCCCAGGGCAGCCTGCCCCAGTGTTTAACCACCCTTTTAGTAGAGCAGCTCTTTCTAACATCCAGTCTAAACCTTCCCAATGCAACTTGAGGCCATTTCCTCTTGTCCTTCATAAGCTTTCTGTGTACAAGTTCCAGAAGAGAAAGAAAGAAAGAGGAAAAAGTATGGCTACAAAGTACAATATAGCATTCCTGGATAAATCCCCATCCAAGTCAGTATTTACAGACAAAACTTCTGTAATATAATCATCAGCTTGGTTCATTCCCTGAATTAGTTCCTCTGACTGCCGCTGGGCAGACGCTGGACCGTGCAATGGTAGCTATGAATTCATGTGGGGGTCTTTCAACCAGTACTGCAGTGCACCAGATCTTGCTGATGCTAGAAAGTGGAGCTAGTTGAGGAAAGATTTGGAGGTCGCCTGGTCCTGATTCAAATGCTCTCCTTTTGGCTCATCTCTGCAAGTGGACACAAGAGGCACTTTTACATCCTATCTTTGAGATCTCACAGGCCAAGCCTGAATGGATTCTGCAGCATAACAGCTAAAAGTTATGGGCAATTCTATAAGGAAATGTCATTGCAGCATAAATATTGTGCCCAAGGCTCTGACCTCACGCCCCCAAACTCTATCCAATTATCTCACATACTAAGTGCCTTTTCTCACTTCTAAATCCTGCAATGGCTTCCTGAAGGCTAGTCTTTGGAGACAGCTCTGTAAAACACAGCAAATTTGCAGCAGCACAATGTTCTTACATAAAGCATAAAAGAGTTCACTACACGATTACCTTTTTTTCTCCCTGGCAATGCCAACAGTCTACAGCAAATATCCTCTATGAACCAAAGAACCACAATGTACAGGGTGTATAAAGAGATCTCTTGGTTCAAGAAAACCATTCTGGTATTGTTGATTTTTCTTTTTTTCACTTTCCATCTTGTACAGATATCTATATATGGGTTGGTGGGGATGACGCTTGCATTTTATTATGTGCATCACAGTGTTTTAGCACACTACTGAAGAATAAATTAAGACAATTATTTCTTAGCTCTGGTGGAAAACACTGATTAAAAGGTTAAAGAAGAATGGAAGTTATGAGTTAATGCTTAATGTTTTTTTTTTCCCCCACTATTGAATTCACAGGCTACACATGAGACCCACAGAACAATCAAGAGCACATACTTTTTCTGCCTTTAGACAGACACTACAAGTCTACATTCACCACACCCTACACAATCTGTTTAAAATTTAAGTATTCTATTTATAAGGTCCTGTAAAAACAGGACAAAGGGTAATGGGTTTAAACTGTCAGAGGGGAGATTCAAACTAGATGTTAGGAAAGGGTTCTTTACAATGAGGGTGGTGAAACACTGAAACAGGCTGCCCCGGGAGGTTGTGGATGTTCCCTCCCTGGAGGTGTTCAAATCTAGGTTGGATTAGGCCTTGAGTGGTCTGTTCTAGTGGGAGGTATCCCTGACTATGGCAAGGGGTTAGAACCAGATCATCTTTGAGGTCCCTTCCAACCTAAACCACTCTATGATTCTATGACCTAGTCTCATATCACCTGAGATTATCAGGTCTTATGGTTATAGAATCATAGAATCAATCAGGTTGGAAGAGATCTCCAAGATCAGCCAGTCCAACCTAGCACCCAGCCCTAGCCAGTCAACTACACCATGGCACTAAGTGCCTCATNTCTCTGAACATGTTCCAGTATCCCAACATCTCTCTTGAACTGAGGAGCCCAGAACTGGACACAGCACTCAAGGTGTGGCCAGAACATTGTTGAGTACAGCTGAAACATGTCTCTGGTTATATGGCCACAGATGGGCATGCTCAAACTGTGCCTTCTTTTGAAGACACCAGCAATGATTTGAAGGAAAAAGCAAACCATTTGCCTGGACCCTCAACACAAGAGCAAAGATGCCTCTCAGAGATGAGAGGCAAAAGGGACAACTTATGGGAAGTCCCTGTCAGGACTCAGGTGGGAGGCTCCGTCCCTGGAGGTGTTCAAAGAAAGCCTGGATGAGGCACTTAATGCCATGGTCTAGTTGACTGGACAGGACTGGATGCTAGGTTGGACAGGATGATGTTGGAGGTCTCTTCCAACCTGGTTGATTTTATGGTTCTATAGCATTTGGTTTGCTGAAGAACAGTGCAACAAGGCACAAAAAGCAAAGCAGGATGCACCAGGTCAGATTTAAAGATTTGCCTGTGGCTTCCCATGACCCAAGAGTCAGCCAATACACTCCCACATTATCATGAAAACAGACTACAAGCCTCATTCACTATGACTTCACCTTCTGGAACTCCACAGAGCAGAAATATAAGCTAAACAAAACCCAACCAAACAAACACACTCATTTTGCTCATTGCAGGATGTTCTGTAATTAATCAGAATTGTATTGCCAGCTTCTAATGATCAAATCCCATTTAATCACTTTGGAGCCTCTTGGCTATGTGATGTAAGCACCATAAATCAGAACCTAGAGGGCCTTATGAAGATTCATCATGCATCCTTCCTGAAATAATGGTACAGACTAAGCATAGCCAGGCCCCATGAGGTGCTTAACATCCTAAGCTCAAGATGTAAATTCATAATCATCATCACAACACCATCAAAGAAATACTCCATCAAAGCTCATTTTGCACTTGCTAACCATGTGTTTCCTTCACTTGTAACTAGAAAAGGGCTTGAACTACAAATCTCAGGATCAGAAACATCCTCTAAACTTTGAAGAGTTTAGATCTGAATTGGAGATCAACATGGAATGTTATGCAAGGTATCAGCTGAAGAGAGAACGACATGTTACACGTCTTGAAATGCCAGCAGCTTTTTCACAGAGCTCCAAACCTCCTTTGAATTCTAAAATGTAGTTTCTCTATCACTCTTGGACCTGCTGGAGATGATGATACTGTTCTGAACCCAAATGCCTTCACTGCCAAATCACTAAATGGTAAGGACCTTTGGAAGGGATCCAAACTCTCTGGATCACCTAGAGGTAGCCAGTGAATTTGATAACAGGGAGAAAAGCATTAAGCACTAACCATAAATTCCATCTTTCTTTAAACTTTCAATTGGTGTTTCCCACCACAGCTAAAAAAGGAGGGGACTTAGTTTTTTCTCCTGTAAGATCACCAACACCCCTGCTAGGGGGTCACCTAGAGAAAGTAACCATTCTATGATTCTATGATTCTAAGTAACCCAGGAGCGCACCCCGGTGGGTTCTGAATGCCACAGAGACTCCACAACTTCTCTAGGCAACCTATTCCCACACTGTGCCACCCCCAAAGTGAAGAATTGTTTCCTTATGTCATACAATCATAGAATGGTTTAGGTTGGAAGGGACTTCAAGGATCATTCAGCTCCAACCTCCTGCTATAGGCAGGGACACCTCCCACTAGAGCAGGCTGCTCAAGGCCTCATCCAGCCTGGCTTTAAATGCCTACAGGGAGGAAGCATCCACAACCTCCCTGGGCAACCTGTGCCAGTGTCTTACCACCCTCACTGTAAAGAGCTTCCTCCATGTCTATGTGGACCTTTCTGTGTTCCTGTTCCTGTACACTGCTCCTTGCTCTGATTGAAGGCTCATAAATCCCAGTGCAGAGCCATGGTTCATTCAGCCAGTTGCTGAGCTCTTAATCTCATCTTCATCACATAACATTTCCTCCAAGTATTTCTGGCTTCTTTGTTTCTATCTACATTTTGTAGCTATTCTCCAGCAATCAGGCCTTCCAAATGGAGCCACCTGCTGCTGTCCAGCCCAATAAGTTCAAGGACAACAGTAAAACGACTCAAAGCAAACTACAAGAAGCAGCTTTGGCAATCAAAAGCTCAAACTGCAGATGCCTCATGTAGGCAAGAGCTCCTCAGTGACCTTCCCCGAGTTGCTTAGCATGAGAGAATGACAGGATTTCCCTCTCTTTATGCTCTATGTACTCCTCATTGCAGGGCCTCTTCACTACAACTTGTACAATACAAAGCAGGATGGTTTCCTGAGTTTGACAGTTTTCCCTTGGTACACCTTCTGGATTAGAATCATAGAATCATAGAATCAGTCAGGGTTGGAAGGGTTCACAATAATCATCTAGTTCCAACCCCCCTGCCATGGGCAGGGGCACCACACCCTAGATCAGGCTGGCCACAGCCTCATCCAGCCTGGCCTTACCACCTCCAGGAATGGGGCCTCAACCACCTCCCTGGGCAACCCATTCCAGCCTCTCACCACTCTAATGCTGAACAACTTCCTCCTCACCTCCACTCTGAACCTACCCACCTCCAGCTTTGCTCCATTCTCCCCTAGTCCTGTCACTCCCTGAGAGTGTAAAATGTCCCTCCCCAGCTTTTTTTGAAGTTCCCCTTCAGATACTGCAAGACCACAAGAAGGTCACCTTGGAGCCTCCTCTCCTCCAGACTGAACAGCCCCAATTCTTTCAGTCTGTCCTCATAGGAGAGCTGCTCCAGCCCTCTGGCTGGCCCTTCTCTAGCATGTTCACATCCTTCTTGTAATGGGGGCTCCAAAACTGGACACAGTACTCCAGGTGGGGTCTCACCAGAGCAGAGTAGAGGGTCCCCCCTTCAGATACTGAAAGGCCACTTTAGGAAGCAGCCACATTTCTACAGCATGACCTAAATGCTGACTTTGCCTTTATTCCTTCATCCATTTCCAATAGTTACAGTGTGAGAAAGATGTTTTTAACTCCACAAACACACTGCCTCACCACACAAAATGAACCATTAGCCAGGAGGAGCTTCAGCATGTCCTTAAGCTTATTTGCCTGCTGAGGATCATTTTTTCTTCCATGAGCAAAATCAATGGGAGCACACACACACAGAGAAACAAATCATTTGGGAATTCAGAGCTAAAGTTTTCCAGTGTCATGAAAGATGGCTAGAATTGAGCCAGAATTTGGAATCTGGGTAGAAGGAAGTGACTTTACTAGTCAGCAGAAAGGTGCTTTATAGGATAGTCATTTCAATCTCTACACTGCATAGCAGCTACCTCCATGAGCTCCAGGAACATATGGAACACCCTTCCATGGTGACTGGGAACCCACATTATCATGCATAATGAGTTAAAAATCAAATGCAAGTCACAGCTGGCTTGGGATCATGCTGGCACTTGCATCTGCCACTAGCAGCTTCCCAAGTTTGCTATATGCATGCTTCTCACGAGCAAAATCTGAAGTTCCCCTAGGTGTATCCAAAGGTATGCTCTGCTGGAGACAACAACAGAGATATATTGGCTTGTCCTTGCCTTAAAAGAGCACAGAAAATCCTCTCATATCTGCTCAGCTCTAATAAACTCATTTTAACCTTCAAACTGGTCACAGAAGATCCACTGAAAAAAATGTGTACAACAGCTTTGGCATACTCTGGACTAAATGCTAATATTTATCCTTCCCAGATCTTACAGGAATGCACAGAAAGTCAACTCCTTCTCAGACAAAAACTCAAAACTGTGCCTGACTTAGAAGGTGAACAGTTGGGTTTAAGTCTCCACAGATACCTCCAATGGCAGTTAAGTCTGTCAGTGTTTTATGTATTACATCTTGAGGGGTGATCTCATTGCTGTCTACAACTACCTGAAGGGAGGCTGTAGCCAGCTGGGGGTTGGTCTCTTCTGCCAGGCAACCAGCAACAGAACAAGGGGACACAGTCTCAAGCTATGCCAGAGGAGGTTGAGGCTGGATGCTAGGAGGAAGTTGTTGACAGAGAGAGTGATTGGCATTGGAATGGGCTGCCCAGGGAGGTGGTGGAGTCGCCATCCCTGGAGGTGTTCAAGAAAAGCCTGGATGAGGCACTTAGTGCTGTGGCCTGGTTGATTCTATGATTCTATGGTCTAGTTGACTGAATAGGGCTGAGTGATAGGCTGGACTGGATGATCTTGGAGGTCTCTTCCAACCTGGTTGATTGTATGAATTTATGATTATGATTCTGTGATCACCACATCAACTAACTAGACCTAGTCCTACAGTCGAGATGGCATTTCCAGTCAAAATCCCCTCTGGGGGAAATTACAGAAGACAAGGGAAGGAAAACAATAGGCAGTTATCAGGAATGGCTACTTGAAATCTCTCAAAGTAATTTAGAACAATTTATTAAAAAAAAAAAAGAACAATTCACTTAAAAACAAAAGCATTCAGCTGGGCATCAGTTAACAGTGTCAAGTAGGAGGAGTTTCACAGGATCACAGGATGCTAGGGGTTGGAAGGGACCCAAGGAGATCATCGTGTCCAACCCCCCTGCCAGAGTAGGACAACACAATCTAACACAGATCACAGAGGAACACATCCAGACAGACCTTGAAAGTCCCCATGGAAGGAGATCACACAACCTCTTTTGCATTTACTGTTATGCTTTCAGGGCAAATCCTTCTATTTTTCTACGGTTTCTGGGCTTTCTAGCTCAGTAGTTTCAGAGTACATGTCCCAGAGGGTGGTATGGATGTGTAAGAACTCTGATTTTTACTGCTGGATATTCAGGGTGTGAAGATCTCCAGAGATATCAGGAAATTAATTCATAGACTCATAGAATCAACCAGGTTGGAAGAGACCTCCAAGATCATCCAGTCCAACCTAGCACCCAGCCCTATTCAGTCAACTAGACCACAGAATCATAGAAATCAACCAGGTTGGAAGAGACCTCCAAGATCATCCAGTCCAACCTAGCACCCACTCCTATCCAGTCAACTAGACCATGGCACTAAGTGCCCCATCCAGGCTTTTCTTGAACACCTCCAGGGATGGAGACTCCACCACCTCTCTGGGCAGCCCATTGCAATGCCAATTACTCTTTTTGTGAAGAACTTACTCCTAATATCCAGCCTAGACCTCCCCTGGCACAACTTGAGACTTCAGGGGTATCGGCTTAAAAAACAACATTGCAGTTGTGGTGGTTTGGGTGTCCAAAACATTCTAGCTAGCTTCAAACTAGCACAGCAGTCTTGTTGACAACAGCTCTCCAAGTGTACAAACGGGGTTGGAAGTCTTCTGCTCAGCAGGGAACATCCTCAGCTGTTATGCATTTTGTTCTGTATTCACATGGTTTGCATCAACTAGTCAGATGACCTCAAATGGTGGCTAAACTGAGCAGGAGGGCCACACTTCTGCTGCCTCCTCAACCACACTGATTATGTCTCATTGGGACTTCAATTGTAAATTACTTTGTGCCTACCCTTTATCAGCTAAGTATCTTGGGAGGAGGATTTGGGTTTATGCAGTGGATGGAAGTGGGTTTTTTGCAACAATCAAAGGGAGATTTTATCTGAAATTATTTCAGAGGTACCTTCCCAAAATCCACTCCATCCCACCTGCTGCTAAAGAAATCTCAGGAAATTTCTCCTCAGAATATCCTGATGTCTGCAGCCTTTTCCTGCAATATTTCCTTGGAAATAAAGCTTCTCATTCAGAGTCTCATTCTCATTCTGCAGTTACTCTTTTCCTTCTGTATCTTTGCTCCTCCAGCACGACTTGTACTAAATGTCAAGTGGAAAACCAATGGTTTAGTCACAGCAGTGGCTGAAGTTTCATCCTGCTGACTGTGACCAGAATTGTGAGAAGCAGAAGGTGAAGCTCATCTTAAGCCTTCTGAGCATCCTAAACAGAGCTTGAGTCCCACTGGAGTGTGATTTCCTGTCAGGAGGTCTAAAGCCACAGCAGAAATTGGTTATGCCAACACTTTGGGCTGGATCAGACAAGTATTTGAGCTCAGCAGTACTGCAAAGACTTTTGCTCCATCAGTCTTTACCAAAGTTGAATCTTTTTGCTGTGTCAAGGGCTTGAGCTTTTTTGCATACAGACAAGATCTCACACAGAGCCTCCTAACACCACAAGAAAGAGGGCAGAGAAAAAAAAAAAAAAGACCAAAAAACCCCCATAACATACAGCTCTACATGGGTTTGGACAAAGATTCTTCATGTCTTTTTGTCACTGCTCATAATGTGGTACAAACCTCGTGGGGACAGACTCCATCCAGGGGTAAACTTGCATTCCCAAATCACTACAAAAAGAAATGGTTCCATATCAGTGGGTGTAGAGAAATAGAGGGGGAGGGAGGAAGAGGAAGACACTTTTACTCCTTTTCATGGCAAAAGAAGCTGAGAAATGCCCTATTACCTTCACCTGTCTCCAGCTCCACCTATTCAAAGGTACATCTGTCCAAGTTTCAGCAGATCCTCAGTTCACTGAGCAGCCTTGCATGCAGACACCTTCTCAGTTAGCTCTGCTCCTCTGATTGATCACTCTTACTTTTGCCTCCCTACTGTGCTCTTCTCTTGCAATGTCCTGCCATGAAAGAATATCTTGGCAGCAGTTCTCCTGTTCCCAAGCCCCAGAGGATTCTATTTAAAGTACTGCAAAAACATGGAGCACAGAGTTAAAACATATCCTGACCAGCTGCTCTTGAGAGGTCTCTTCATAGAATCATAGAATCAACCAGGTTGGAAGAGACCTCCAAGATCATCCAGTCCAACCTAGCACCCAGCCCTAGCCAGTCAACCAGACCATGGCACTAAGTGCCTTAGCCAGGCTTTTCTTCAACATCTCCAGGGACGGCAGCCCATTCCAATGGCAAATCACTCTTCCAACCCCTACCTTCTGTGTGTCACTTTTTATGACAGTGAACATAAAGCAATGACTCTAGCACACTGAAGCCCAAACTCTGCCAACAGGCTGAGCTTGAGGAGTATTTCAAACTCTCTGCATAAACTTCTGCAATCCAGTGCAGAAGAATGCAAGCCTCACTGCCTAACATGTGAGCAGACTCCAAAGCACTCCTGGCTAGTTCTGGTCCTTCAAGCAGCAAAAAAAAAATGGGTGATGAAGGCTTCCAAAGTCCCAAACCTGCCTGCTTACTTATATTGATAAATGATGATATGGGAAAAGGCATAGAGAACATAGAGTGTAGAAACCTAGTTAAATCATTAACTGTGTGAGCACTGATATAAAGCATCATCAATCAGACAAACACAGAGGGGGGTTGAGCTTGAGAGGGTCCTGAAACACTCTCATGGAGAAAAGAATACTGTATTCAAAGATGAGAACATTGAAAACTCCAGTCAAGAATGTGACCCACAACTGATGCCAGGTGGATGAAAGGTAAAGAGGTCAGACTGAGGAAGACATCGGCCTTCCTCCCAAAGACCCCAAAAGGCGACCACCAGGTGGCAATGAGCATGCGTTAAGAGGTGGGACAGTATGGAAATGAGTTCCAGGAACTAACAGTAGTAACTCCACCTATTCCCAGAACCAGTTGTAATAACCCTACCCATGTACTGAATATGTATGATTTTGCAGCATAAATACAGTATACCTGAACAAGGTGAAGTGGTGCAAGGGCTTTGGAGGAGGATCTCCCCTGGTCAGACAGCGCTGATTAAAACATATCTCTCCTGATAACACTCGGTGTGTTGTGAGGTCTCATTTTCCATATGAGCAATGATCAACATGCTCAAATGATCTCCCTGATGGATAATGAAATCCTCTGCTGGGGTCCCATCACACCTACAGCTGTGATGGTAGAGAATGGCTGATCGTTCAGACTGCAGGATAAGGAGAAAGTCAGTCTGTGCTCCCTGACTTGAAATCCCAGCTGCACACCACAAAGGCAGGATGAAACAAACTGTTCTTTTGACATTCAAGCATCTTCCAAAGAGGAGAACAGGTATCAGGAGAAAACAAACAGATCTGACTACAGTGTTGTATACAAAAAGGAACTAATATCAAGCTTGACTGAAAAAGTTGATTAAATTAGTTTAATTTAAAAGCCCAAACAAACCCTGAAGGAGGTTCTTTGTTTATTGCTTTTTACCAACAGCAGGCGATACTGAAGAAGCACCATGTGGGCATGAAATATTTATTCATTAAATCTTTCATAAAGCTCCCACACTATTGGTTTCACTCAGGATATATTTATAACTTGTCAAAGTCCACGAAATTCACTGCTTTTGTTTCCCCCCAACTCCATCTCCCTCCAGACTGTTTATGAAAGGATTAGGCTTTCATTTTATATTGCGGTAAGCCTGATCCTCAATTCCAGTGTTGCTTGTACACAAGGTGCTGCTTTTCTAATCACACCAGGATAGTTGGAATTACAGAATCACAGAATGGTAGGGGTTGGAACAGACTATCTAGTCCAACCACTCTTCTACAGCAGGGTCACACAGAGCAGGTTGCACAGGATCACACCCAGGCACGTTCTGAAGATCTCCAGAGGCGACTCCACAGACTGTCCAGGCAGCCTGGTCTAGTGCTGTGGCACCACAAAGACAAGAGATTCTACTGACGTCTATGTGGAGCATCCTGTGTTCCAGTTTGTGTTTCTTGACCCTTGTCCTGTCACTTGGCACCACTGAAAGAAGTCTAGACCCACCTTCTTGACACACACCCTTTAGATACTGATCAGCATTGATAAAATCCTCTTTCAGTCTGCCCTTCTCCAGGTTAAACAGCCCCAGGTCTCTCAGCCTTTCCTTCTTGAAGATACTATTCCAGTCCCCTTAGCATCTTTGTAGCCTCCACTGGATTCTCTCCAGTAGTTCCTTGTCTGTCTTGAACTGGTGAGCCCAGACCTAGACCTAGTTAAAACTGTTTGGCCTTTCCTGTATCACTCAAAATGGCCTTTTTACAGTGCTGCAAACCTTATGACTGCTTACAATGTTCCTGCTATGGAAATGGCAACATCAGTCATTTATGGAGGAAAGCATCATGCGCCAGCAGAACTACATGGAAACAAGTTAGGACAGAAAATTCCCCCCAAGCAAGGAAAAAAGAGTCAGAAAGTGCATTCATTTCAGTATTGGTATGCCTGAGTTACTTGTTCACTCCACAGGTGAAACCCCTTCTTGAACTCTCCTTTGGCTGTCAGCCAGCCTACAGATTAAGCCCATGCTCCAAAGTGGGTTAATAACACACTAGCATAAACAGTGCTGCATTCTCCTCAGTGTTAGCTGTAGAACTATGTAATATTGTTTCACTCCACAGCTCAATCCAGTCCAGGAATGAGATTAAGTTACAATTAAAGTACTTTCCACCCATAACCACTCAAAAATCCATTATTTCTATTAGGAACTGTGATGGGGCAATTTAATTAGTGAAATTCTCACCTCTAAGAAATTACACTGATATCTAATATGGGTACAGGCCAAAATTCCCTTCAATAAAGCTGAGGAGTTAAAATAAAACAAAACAAAAACAAGCAAACAAAAGCACACCAAAAAGGATGCTGAGCAGGCACTTTAAGTGCACTGCAGGGACCCACTGCAGTTTTGGTGGCCATGATCACTGCGTGCATCCCTGCCTCATAGGATCCCAGGCTGTCTGGTCAGCTCTGTTCTTGTTTCCCTGGTTCCATTTGTTTCTGAGAATAAATATATATAAATACAGAATAAGCAGATGTTGTTGTCCCTGGAAACTAGGCTGGTTGGGTGTGTTTCTGCTGAAATGGCTTCTGACTGGAAAATTGGGTTTTGATTAAAGTGTGTTCTTTTTTAGCTTTTAATAAACAGAGCCTATTTCATGTGCAAGCATTGGGCTTTTTTTTTTTCCCCTCAACAACCATCTTGTATGGTTTTGGCTTTTCAAATTCCTGATCCTCAGCAAGGGCTGGGCACAAAAGTACCTTGTGGGGCATGGAGAAGATGACATCTCAGGATGATGCCCAAGCAAAGACTAGACCCTCATGAAAAAAAAAAGTCTAACCTAGGTTTAGCCTGGAGAAGAGGAGGCTCAGGAGTGACTTCATTGCTGTCTACAACTACCTGAAGGGATG
This sequence comes from Tricholaema leucomelas, assembly GCA_013400475.1. Taxonomy (NCBI): domain Eukaryota; kingdom Metazoa; phylum Chordata; class Aves; order Piciformes; family Lybiidae; genus Tricholaema lacrymosa; species Tricholaema leucomelas. The sequence goes on from WAAF01021077.1 coordinate 104,173, forward strand.
GGGGTTGGTCTCTATTGCCAGACAACCAGCAACAGAACAAGGGGACACAGTCTCAAGTTGTGCCGGGGAAAGTATAGGCTGGATGTTAGGAGGAAGTTGTTGGCAGAGAGAGTGATTGGCATTGGAATGGGCTGCCCAGGGAGGTGGTGGAGTCACCGTCCCTGGGGGTGTTGAAGAAAAGCCTGGATGAGGCACTTAGTGCCATGGTCTAGTTGACTGGCTAGGGCTGGGTGCTAGGTTGGACTGGATGATCTTGGAGGTCTCTTCCAACCTGGTTGATTTTATGATTCTAGGTAAAAGTTCAAGTAAGGGCCAGCACCCACATATGAAACTGCTAAGGCACTGCTGGAATGCAAGATAACATTCTGGGGCATTTAATCCCAGAAACATATTTTCTAACATTTGAGGGGAACAAAAATTACTTTTCTTCCAAAGGAAAATACTAACAAGCATAGGCCTTGTATTTATGGCTTTCATGAAGGGGACAAATAACTTTTTTTAAGTCAGTTCCAGCAAAATTTCAATAGGGAAGCACTGAGTGACCCCAACTGATAAGGCTTCACTCCAAGGGAAATCTTGGTACCCCATCACCACTTACCTAAACCATGAAGTCATTGCAGAGTGCCAAGACTGGGAGCCTCCTGGTGGATGTAGACCCTAAGGACCACCATTGCACTCCAGAAAAATAACAGAAGACTTGGTGTTTACCAAAGCATTGATCTCTCCCCCCAGTAGCTTCCATCACTCACAGAGGACCCAGCTAAAGAGCAGTGCACACTCACACAGTGCTTCTTTGTCCATGCTACACAACAGAAACCCCAGGATAAATCATTTACTCCTAAGTCCACCTTATGAATCTGCCAGCTTCTCACCCCCACAAGGTTCTCTGCAACTGTGCCTCTAGACCCTAAAAATTACATTAAAAGGAAAATCAAAACAGAAAAGCTAACCTCAAGCCAAGTAGACCTGGGGATGCTCAAAAACCTCTGCCTACAACTCAGATCTTTTGGAAATCCTGTGCCACTGGCCAGGCTTTGCCATATTTGCACAGCAGCACAAAAGACACATGGAGGCCTGTCACACTCAGTTTACCCCAAAAGGACCTCACTTGGCAATAAGAAGTCTTTTGAAAGTAACTAAAGCCAGTACCACATGCAAAAGATTTGCAGCTTCACACAATAGTGAGAAGACCATTTTCCCTATCAGTACAACATTATCTAGATGCTGTGCAAGCAATAGGCTAACTCTTGAATTCTCATAACCCAGATTGAGTGATCTGAGTCATGCCAGGGGAGGGAAGGAAAAAAACTGTAGGTGCTGTAGTGAAAATATGTTCCTCTTGGGAGCAAGCCTGCATGGGGCTGGCAGGCTGATGCCAAACCATGGTATGCTTCGGTGATTTCCAGCTGCTGCAAGCTCCCAGGAGACAAAGTCAACTAATATCGCAGAATCATATAATCAACCACATTGGAAGAGACCTCCAAGATCATCCAGGCCAACCTAGCACTCAGTCCTGTCCAGTCAACTACACCATAGCACTAAGTGACTCATCCAGGCTTTTCTTGAACACCTCCAGGGACGGTGAGTCCACCACCTCCCTGGGCAGCCCATTCCAATGCCAATCACTCTCTCTGGCAACAACTTCCTCCTAACATCCAGCCTAAACCTTCCTCGGCAGAAGGAAGACCTCCCCCAGCACAACTTGAGACTGTCCCCTTCTTCTGTTGCTGGTTGCCTAGCAGAAGTGACCAAACCCACCTGGCTACAGCCTCCCTTCAGGTAGTTGTAGACAGCAATGAGGTCACCTCTGAGCCTCCTCTTCTCCAGGATAAACAACCCCAGCTCCCTCAGCCTCTCCTCACAGGACTGAGTTCCAGACCCCTCACCAGCTTTGTTGCCCTTCTCTGGACACATTCCAGCACCTCAACATCTCTCTTGAACTGAGCAGCNTTTCAGGCTGGATGAGACACTTAGTGCCATGGTCTAGTTGATTGGACAGGGCTGGGTGATAGGTCAAACTGGATGATCTTGGAGGTCTCTTCCAACCTGGTTGATACTATGATTCTATGACTCAAACATTCCAAGCTCTACAGCCAAAGCATTATTTTTACTTACTCTCTGCCATCATCAGGAAAGCAAAGAGAAAAAATTGCTCTTTTTTAATATGCTCCTTAAGTATGATCTGCTAAATGTTCTACACCAGTGCATAAAGCTGCCTACTCTGCTAATAGAATATTTAATTGACATTTATTTGCTGAATAGTTATTTATGCTAACGTCACCCCTGCATAATTAATAGCCTGCTAAAGTCGGCTTGAAAAGCACACATGAAACGCTGTCCTAGGAGTCATCTGCAGTATTTACAAAGAAAAAATCCTGCAATCTATTTATTTTAGGTTAGTCTAAATTTGGGGTTGATGGAAGAGGAGGATAAGGGTTGGGCACAGAAGGAAAAATAACAGATAACTACATGGTACTTTAGGAATAGGCACAGACTTCGACAGCATAACCTGCCACAGAAGATTTCCGAGTTTCATTTCACTTGGCTCAAGGGCCCAGTTCTTAGCTGAAGTAAAATAGCATAAGCTCACTGAATGCCTACTGATTTGCTCCAGCCTCAAGCTCTTAGGAAGTAATATTTCAGGTAAGCCTTCAATGAAAGAGCTAAACCATGGTCAGATCCACTCTGAATTACACCATCAGAAAAGCAAACTCATCTCAGGTAAGTTGGTGGAGGTGAGACAACTCCTCACAAAGATAAAAGGAGATGTCCATTGTGTCTCTCTGATCCTTTTACTTGCATTGTAACCACAGACCTGCAGGCATAGTTTTAAGTTTGATTTCCATGATCACATTTCCTGAGAGAGCAGCTCTGGAGGCCCTCACCTATTTTCAGAAACATTTTCTCCGAGAATGATGCTGAATCACCAGCAGCAGTGCAGCTGTGCCCCATAAAAAAGCTTCCTGCACACCTAGAAAGCTTTGAATGACACCAAATCAGTACCACAAGCAGAGTGTAGTGAGCTTAATGTCTGCCAAATCCATAGCACAAGCAGAAAATAGAGAACTCAAGGTTTGCTCATCTCTTTGCTCTTCTCCTCCCCTTACTGGTCCCACCTCCATGCCCACACTCCATTTTTCTCAGCCCCACAACTTTCTGCTGTAGTCCAGCCACAGCATCTGTTTTAACCAACACATCCAGCAGTGATTTCACATGAGCACTAACAAAATGGAAAAGAAATGGCTCAAAACTAGCATCTCCCTTCTCTTTGTCTGACATCTTGCACACAAATCAGCTGTGCAACACAGTCAAGACCTACTGTCTGTGGAGAAACTGGTGAGACCTTGTGCTAGTTTGAAGCTAGCTGGAATATTTTGGTGAGAAGAATTAGATCATAGGCTGTGACAGGTCCCTTCCAACTCAAGCCATTCTATGATTCTATGATTGTAAAGCCAGAATATAGACCCAGTTCTCTCCCCACTGTATTTCTTTACCTCTCCAGACTCCTCCAGCTCCTGGTTTACACAGCAAGCACAACTCAAGCTGACTATGTGGCTCCACACAAAGAAATGCCCTATTTGAATTTCCATCTGTCAATAACATTAAAGCAGAACCACTGCGGCAATTACAAGTGTACACAATAATCTTGTCCTCCAGTGTCTTTAGCGCATCCCAGAATGCATTAAGATAGTGCCAGGAGAGATTCAGCTCTGTTGGCTCAGCTGTAAATCTGCAATCTGTACAAAACCACCCAAGTGTCAATCAAAAGAGGCTCCTGCTCTCCGCGTGGTTCACAATGCATAATTTAGCTACTACGCTTGTCAGGTTCTCCACGCTGCTCTTCTACCCGATAGTAAATGTGTTCATGAACCCAACTGTCATCAACAAAGGAAAACAGCACATGGAAATAACAGGCTAAAGAAGGCAAAAGGCCTTTTTTTTCTTTCACACTTAAAGGCATTGCTATAATGGAAAGTTTAGTTTGACTTCAGTTTTTAATGCTCAGTAGATAAAACATCCCAAGGGATAGAGGATGTTGAACAACAACCACATTGGCTCTGTGATGAGTAGGACAACATCCCCCTCATTGGAGGGATAAGGGACATAAGATGATAAGGCATAGGAAAACTTTCTAAAAAGGCATGTGATGGTAGGGCAAGGGGCAACAGTTTTAAACCAGAGCAAGGTACATTTAGACTAGACATAAAGAAGAAATACTATGAGAGTGGTGAAACGCTGCAACAAGTTGCCCAAAGAAGCTGTGGATGACTCAGCCCTGGAAGCATTTAAAACCAGGATGGAGGGGCCCTTGAGCACCCCAGTCTAGTTGGTGACCTTCCTGCCCACAGCAAGGGGCGACAAAGCTGATGAGAAGCCTGGAGCACAGCCCTGTGAGGAGAGGCTGAGGAAGCTGGNTCTTTAAAGTCCCTGCTCATTCAGGTCACTCTATGATTCTCTGAGAAAGACTGTCCCTACTTCCATGCAGGCCAAAATAGTGGGGAGATTTAATTAACTGATTGGTAATGTTACACGCAAAAACCAAATCCTGCTATAGCACCATAGCCTTACCACAGTCATGGAACTTGGAAGCAGGTTAGCCTTCCTCATCTGAATTACAATTGCTGTGGGACCTTGTCAGAAGGGATGAAAATTTCACACTCAGCTACATCAGGCAGGATCTACTTACTAGACTACACCACAGTTAATATGCGATAAAACAGAAATCTCTGTCCCAGGACGTGACTTTAGAGCTGATCAATGCCAAAGCTACAGACCATAAGGACAGCTTCACACTTGCCTCAGCTAGCTCATGAATAAACATCCAATTCATTCAAATGAGTTCTATATTAACTAATTTAAATAATTTTCATTTTACTTTGAATGGTAAACAGATCTATTCTGCCAGGATAGTGGAGTTTGCAATTCAAATTACACACCGATTTGTAATGAGAAAAATATAATTAATGGCAAAGCTTGAAGTAACTACAATTCTACTCCTTTGATTTCCTGCAGGGAATGAGGAGGTGGAGGGTGAAGCTCAGAGGCACACACACTCACACCATCCTTACATAAGCCAATACATTTCATTGAAACTCAAGTATTTGGCTTGAGCTGTCCCATTTGAGCCAGCAGTGTGCCCAGGTGGCCAGGAGAGCCAATGGCATCCTGGCCTGGATCAAAAACTGTGTGGCCAGTAGGACAAAGGAGGTTATTCTTTCCCTGTACTCAATGCTGGTCAGGGCACACTTTTGAGTCCTGTGTCCTGTTCTGGGCTCCTCACTTCAAGAAAGATGTTGAGATACTGGAACATGCCTAGAGAAGGGTGACAAAGCTGGTGAGGGACCTGGAACACAAACGCTATGAGGAGAGGCTGAGGGAGCTGGGGATGTGCACCCTGAAGAAGAGGAGGCTCAGGGGTGATCTCATTGCTGTCTACAACTACCTGAAGGGAGGCTGTAGCCAGCTGGGGGTTGGTCTCTTCTCCCAGGCAACCAGCAAGAGAACAAGGGGACACAGTCTCAAGTTATGCCAGAGGAGGTTGAGGCTGGATGTTAGGAGGAAGTTCTTACCAGAGAGAGTGATTGGCATTGGAATGGGCTGCCAGGGAGGTGGTGGAGTTGCCATCCCTGCAGGTGTTGAAGAAAAGTCTGGCTGAGGCACTTAGTGCCATGGTCTAGTTGACTGGACAGGGCTGAGTGCTAGGTTGGACTGGATGATCTTGGAGGTCTCTTCCAACCTGACTGATTCTATGATTCAATTCTAGTGCACTGCACCAGAATGTCATGGGAGGACAAAACATGACATTATACTCACAGGTCCCATGATGCAATACTATCCTCACCCAATAAATAATCATGTCATCGTCTGTAAATTAAATGACTTCTTTCTGTTGGGAGCATAAACTCATTATTTGGCAGCTGCCCCCTTAAAGGCTCTGTGTGTGCCGAGCAATAAATCAGGCTCTGTTGATTTGCTAAACTGAACTGGCCCATTTTTCGCACATCTCCCTCCTAATGAAGTTCTTCATCCTATCACTCTGTACCATTCTTCTCTGGCATCACATTTACAAACGAGTGCTGATCAGTTTGGTCTGATTCAAAAGCAGAACCAGAGCACTGTCCCAGTGCTGGTATTTTGCTCATTAAGTCCTTCTTAGTCGCTCTGCTTTTTAACTAAAGTCTTCAGCTCCTAATTAAGATCAAACACTAATGACAGGTAACTGGCCTTGGCCCTGCTGTTTGCATGGTCTTGCCAACAGATATCCTCATTAAAAACAAAATGGGCAGTGTCAGGTCCATGCAATTTGAAGCTGGCTTTCATGTCTTCCAAAGGTTTGGCAACAAGAGAGCAAGCAATGCTAAAAAGGGAAGAAAATATATCAATCTCCACAGTTCATAAAGAGCATCACTTCAGAATCATAGAGTGCTTGGGGTTGAAAGGTACCTTTAAAGGTCATCTAGTGCAACTCCCTATACATATTGAGCAGAGACATCATCAACTAGATCTGGTTGCTCAGAGCCCCATCTAATCTGACCTGAAATGTCTGAAGGGATGGGGCATCTACCACCCCTTTGGGCAACCTGAGCCAGTGTTTCACTACCCTCACTGTGAAAAATCTCCCTAGATCTAAGTCTGAATCTGCCCTCTCTTAGTTTAAAACCAACACTCCTTGTCATGTTGCAAGAGGCCCTTATCAAAAAAAATTAATTGTCCCCATCTTTACTGTAAGCCTTCTTTAGGCACAGAAACATCACAATAAGGTCTCCCTGGAGCCCCCTCTTCTCCAGGCTGAAAAACTCCAACTTTCTCTACCACCAAGGTAAAGTCTGATCCTTCAGGCTTTACCAGCTAAAACTCTGCAATGCAATGAAGTTTGGCTTGTTAAGATACATTCACTAAGCAGCAATTAAGTGCAGGACAAACTCCAGACATTTGCATATATTAAGTTCAGTACTCATAAGCTATTTTTGAAAGATGGTCATAGAATCAACCAGGTTGGAAGAGACCTCCAAGGTCATCCAGTCCAACCTAGCACCCAGCCCTAGCCAGTCAACTAGACCATGGCACTAAGTGCCTCATCCAGGCTTTTCTTCAACACCTCCAGGGACGGTGACTCAATGATTTGAGCTGGAAGGGACCTTAAAGATCACCAACTTCCAGCTTTACTGCCATGGCCAGAGACACCTTCCACTAGATAAAGTTGCTCAAAGCTCCATCCAACCATGGACTTAAACACAACTTCTCTGGGAAACCTGTTCAGAACTCAGTTCTCCCTGTGGAAGGCAAGTGGCACTCCTGGAAATTCAGCATCCACCCGGTGGTGTCCCACTGGGAGATAGAGTCTTCTGAAAATCCACTTTCGATGACAGGCTGAACCTCGGCAGCAAACATCCAGAGGACCTCTGATTTATGAGCATATCTATGACCTCTTTCTTTTCCAAGTGAGAGAAGTCCTGAAGGATCAAATCTTCTGGGCATTTTATGTCTCATTCCAAAATAAAACTCATGCTTTTAAACATTTAAGTCTCTTTTGAAATTGCAGCCTCTGTATTTAAATTATTCTTTCTGAATAATGGGAGTGGGAAAACAAAACAAAACCACAGGGCAGTTGCTCACATTTATGACCCTGGTATATAGTTATGTCACACAGCCAGAAAAGATAGGAGACATGGCACACTGCACATCTGCAGACATTCAAGCAACAGAGTTCCCACCAAGTAGCCCCAACCCAAAGAGGGAATTCTGACATTTCCATGAAAGGCATCTGCCTTTGGTTACAAGACAACAAGATCTCTTATCTTTTCACCCTTACATAGTGAGATTTAGTTTACAGCACTGTAGACCCTTCTGGTAATACTGATTATAATCCATATAATAAAAGGTGGTTTAAGAAACCAATAAAGTATCTATCTCCTCTCACATCAGCTTGATTTACTAGAGCTAAGTCAACAAATTTCTCACACATTTGTCTTTTGAGTATTTCTTCTTTTCAAGCAATCAATCCTGTTAATTCAAAATACACAGATCAGAACAAAAAGATAAGTTTCTTAGAGCTTGGCATCCAGAAGGCAAGGATGTCAGCTCTGATTCAAAGACCACATCTACTGGGCCTACGAGGAGAGGCTGAGGGAGCTGGGAGAAGAGGAGGCTCAGGGGTGACCTCATTGCTGTCTACAACTACCTGAAGGGAGGCTGTAGCCAAGTGGGGTTGGTCTCTTGTGCCAGGCAAGCAGCAATAGAACAAGGGGACACAGCCTCAAGTTGTGCTGGGGGAAGTATAGGCTGGATGTTAGGAGGAAGTTGTTGCCAGAGAAAGTGATTGGCATTGAAATGAGCTGCCCAGGGAGGTGGAGGAGTCACTGTCCCTGCAGGTGTTCAAGAAAAGCCTGGATGAGGCATTTAGTGCCATGGTCTAGATGACTGGATAGGGCTGGGTGCTAGGTTGGCCTGGATGATCTTGGATGTCTCTTCCAACATGGTTGATTCTGTGAAACTATGATACAGCTCACTTAAGTCAGAAATCAGGCAACACCTACAGCAGAGAGAGTCACACATGGCACACAGCTGGCACATATTCTTTTTTCAATAGCCACACATAGCAAAGTAAAAGAATAACTTTGGCAGCAGAAAACTTAAATAAGATTTTCTTTAAACGAGTGCACAAGCTGCAGGGTAAACATTCATCCCTTCTTCTCTTGATCCAGAATAAATGAGATAACAAACCGCTCCATGTGGGCCACTCAGTAACTCACAGCTCTTGCATTCAGCTTTTGTGTACCCAGGAGCTGTTAATCAGGACATGCCCTGCCCTGTGATGATCAAATTTTTCTATCTTTAATCATGTGTCTACATCATTGGAACTCAAAACTGCAAGGCACTGGAAGGCTTTAAACTCTGAAGGCAAAACATTTCAGTGTACAGCCAGCTTCTGATTTTGATTATATCCAGACTGATATTGATTATTTTGTTTCATTCTTGCTCTGAATTTCATCTTTCCTTCCTACAAGAATGGGACAACTTTCTCTTCTAACTGAAAATCACAGCTTTACAACTTAGCCGTAAACTTCCTTGTTAAAACAGCTTCCTACAGAAGTTCCTTCTGCTGCTACCATTTAGAGCAAAAAGGTCTTTGCTAAAGGCTGACTGGCAAACCAAATCACTCATTGACTCATGAGGACTTGACCCTGACTGTATCAGCCAACACCAGATGAGGATCTGGAGTACCCATTCCAGACTGAGTGCAAGTCTGGAGTTTAGCCACCAGGCCAATACTAGAGGATGATCCTAACAAAACACAGAGAACTCACCATCTGGAGGCATGAGGACCTTGTTATTCTGTGTACACCAGCCAACTGGGTGAAGATCTGCTGTCATCACATCACACCAGAAATCTGCCCTGCGGTCATCTCCATAGCCACAGTAACGAAGCAGTAAGAGCTGTCCACATGTTGTAATGATTGTAGCCACCCAGTATGTGTCTGGATTGTTCTTGTTGGCCACTTCTAATTTCATCCCTGGCTGGAAGCTGCTTTGAAGGCTGATTTCAACCTTACAGAATGAGAAAAGCATAGTGTTACCTTTTCTTCTTTGCAGGAGAGCCCGCTTCCCAGATAGGCAGGATAATGCTGCCCTTAAAAAGCAGGTCTGAGTTAGGACATGAGCTGAGTGTGCTGCTTAATCAAATCACCTTCTTCACAAGCTTCCTGGACAGGACCATTCCTGCTTCACACCCCATTACACAAGGTCCTGAATGTTCTAGAGGCCCTCTAGCAGCAGCAACCCCAGCTGCATCACATCTGAGAGAGAACTGGTACTCATCTTAGTGTTATGAATCTCACTACTGCCTGGGAAAAGGAGGCATAGCTCAAGTGAAATTGCATTTCCCACCACAGCTTCGTCAGGCAAATCCCAGGACACATGAAAGGTAGAAAAGCAGGTACTAGGGACCTCTAGGAGTTCAATCCAACTACAGCAGTCAGTTGTACAACATTGAAGTACTTCTTGAGGCTTGACAAACACCAAAGGCTGAATGCTACTCTGGGCTGACCAAGGAGAGCACTTCTAAATCTATACCCAGCAGCTGAAGCTTCAATCAATTCACACTTGGAGCTGGCCTTGGGGTTCAGGACCAGATCAGAAACTTGGGGCAAGAGGCCATCCCTAGAAAAACTTGACAATAAACTCTGTCTTTTAATTCACCGGTGTAGAGAATCATAGTTCTTCACCCTGCAGCACTTCACTGCTGTTAAAATGGAAAGCAAATAGGGCATGAAGGATTGAATTTTTTTTTTTCAGATGTAGTAGGAAAAGAGGTTTTTCATCACTGCAGCTCCTTGCCCCTTCAAAGTAAGCCAAGAAATCACCTGGAGACAAAGGTGGTTTAAAGTCAGGACAGCAGTGATTCAAATCTAAGTCTTCTCTTAGAGTAGCAACAGGTTCTTCAGGAAGATTTCTCACTGCAGCACAACTACACTGTTCCCAAAGGGCATCTCTACCAGCAAACAAACTCAGTGAAAGACAACCCAGAGCATTACAGCCAAAACACTTTGCTTCTGCCAAAGATATCCTCCAAAGCACGTAGACTATCCAAGTGAAGCCGGGAGAAGAGCCAACACAACAAATGAGCAGCTGTAACAGAACAGGCTGCTACCTACATCTGATGGGTCAGGTAGGAACATAAGCAGCACTGTCCTCATGGGACATGTAGCGAGGACAGAGAACCTCCGTGACTTGTTGTGGCTTGACACAGATGAAGGCATCACTACACCATTCCAGTAGGCCCCAACATCTGACAGCAGTGTTGCAGTTGAAAGACAAAAATACATCCTGGGAAAATCTACCAATATGGCCACATATGTGTGCCCTTGACTGTGATGAAGAACTCATACATCAGCTTCATTTCTGTCATCCTGGGAAAATCTACCAATATGGCCACACATGTGTGCCCTTGACTGTGATGAAGAACTCATACATCAGCTTCATTTCTGTCCCACGTCTTCATGTGACATCAAATACATGGAGCTGAATAGAAAAGGTTAAGCAACTGATGGTGGATGGAGAAGCTGGTCCCAAACAACAACATCCATGACTGTGATGGGCTTTGTTTGGATAGAGTCCCTTCTTCAAAACATGCTTGGATCTTCATCAGCCAATATTTCAGATATTTTAAATGCTGCCTGCACTTACATGAACCAGAGCCACAGGCCACCCTGTCCACAACCATGACTGTGATGGGCTTTGTTTGGATAGAGTCCCTTCTTCAAAACATGCTTGGATCTTCATCAGCCAATATTTCAGATATTTTAAATGCTGCTTGCACTTACATGAACCAGAGCCACGGGCCATCCTGTCACAACCATGGCTGTCTGTAAGAGTCACATTCACTCAGGAAGAGTATCACCTACCCAAGTACTTTGTTCTCATCCTCCTGAGACAGCATCTCCATGCTGAAAGTTGAGAGATGGTTTCTTATGGGCCATACTTGGCTCTAGTGTTGAGTGACCTTGCTAGTCAATAAATTATGCATTAAAAGGACAACTTGGGAGAAATAAGGTACTCCTGTGAGATTAAATTCTACACTTTGGGATGAACAGCAATGAAGAGAGGGGAAAAAAAAAAACAGGTTAAGAGGAGAAAAATAAAATAAAACCAACCAGAGTGCATTATAAGCAAAAGGAGAAAATTTAAGTCCCCAAAAATGGAAAACCTGAACTCAATGCAGTGGACAAGGCAATGGCATACACAGTGCTCTGAGCTGTGACTGCAGATAATGCAAACACACCAGGTTTCCCTAACACCAGATGGAGGCCATGACTAGACAGGTTGCTGCATGCATGGAGGGACAATTTCTCTCCAGAATGGTCAGATACCACTTCAGTTCTCCAGGGATCTCTCAAAAAACAGAAGGAGGAACATGTGCAATGCTTGCAAAGGCTCAGATGAAGCACGTACGTGTTTGAAGGAGGTGTGGGGAGCAGCACTCGCTCCTGTTTCCTCCAGGAACTCATCCCAATTGAAGTCTGCATCCTCAATACTGGAGCCCTCATCTGTTCAGAGTTAAAAAAAATAACAAAATAAAATTAAATAAATAAATTTTTAAAAGTAAAAAAGAAAGCCTAAAACACATCCAAAAAGGGCAAAAGTTGTGATAAAGAGCTTAGGACAAGAATAGCAACCAGTATAAACATCAACACAAGGGAAACCAACATTCTGAGACCAGAAATTACTCTGCCTTTGTTGCAGTGGAGGGAATAAGACATCTCACTGCAACTGGCACTTGTGCTCTTTTAATTTCTATTTGGTGACTCTTTGGCTGTAAAGAGGGTGGCTACCTGTCCACTATCACAAGGATGCAATGGTCTTGTTCAGGGCCTAAAAGCAGGTCCCCCAGAACAGTTAGTTACAACAGTGTCCAAGAGAAGTTGTTTCTGTTGGCTGGGCAAGCATCCCAACCCTGAGGTTTGGGGAGTCCCTTTTCCAGTTCTGCCACCCTTTCTCTGCTTCATCATCATCCCTACACCCAGAAATCTCAGGCACCTTTCCCATGTCTTCCCTCAAATCCCCCAGTATCTCTCACCACAACATTACTACCACTTTACTCCCTGCATTTGTTTTCGTTTCATTTCAGATTTTATAGAATCAGGATCTCAGAACTGTTGGGGTTGGAAAAAACCTTTAAAGGTCATCTAGTCCAATGAACAGGAATATCTTCAAGTAGATGAGATTGCTCAGAGCACTATCCAACCTGACCTGGAATGTTTTCAGGGATGAGGCTTTCTATTGCCTCTCTGGGCAACCTTCAACAGAGTTTCACCACCCTCAGTATAAAAAATTTCTTCCTTGGATTTGCTCTTAATCTCCCAACTTCCAGTTTTAAATCATCACCCCTTGAGACGGTTTTAAGGCCCTGCTAAAAATAATGGCCTCATCTTTCTTACAGACTCCTTTTAAGTACTGAAAGGCCACAAGAAAAGAGAAGAGGAGGCTCAGGGGTGACCTCATTGTCTACAAATACCTGAAGGGAGGCTCTAGCCAGGTGGGGGTTGGTCTCTTCTCCCAGGCAATCAGCGATAGAACAAGGGGACACAGCCACAAGTTGTGTTGGGGGAGGTCCAGCCTGGATGTTAGGAGGAAGTTCTTGCCAGAGAGAGTGATTGGCATTGGAATGGGCTGGTCAGGGAGGTGGTGGAATGGTCACCGTCCCTGGGAGTGTTCAAGAAAAGCCTGGATGAGGCACTTAGTGCCATGGCCTAGTTGACTGGATAGGGCTGGGTGCTAGGTTGGACTGGATGATCTGATGATCTTGGAGGTCTCTTCCAACCTGGTTGATTCTATGATTCTAAGAAGGTCTCCTGGAGCCTTCTCTTTTCCAGGCTGAACAAGCCCAACTCTCTCAGCCTTTCACAGATTTGGGGTTCTGCATTATACCTCCCTCGAACACAGCACTGCCCTAGAAAATCCTTCCCTACAGTGAAGAACTTTACTACTCTTTTGTTTTCTTTTATAACCTCACTGAGTAAAGCCAAGGCCTCAAACCATCACTGAAACACACAGAGCAATAATTAAAAATAAATCTTCTTTCACTTACAGAAAGACCAGCCAAATCTGATTGTTTTCATTTTGCTCCCAAGCAATCTTGCAAACCCAGTTTCATCCCCAGAGCAAAAATATTTCCAGTCTAGCAAGGAGCTCCTTGCAATAAGCATCTATCAGGCAAACACTGCAAGACCTTTACCTGCCCAAACATTCATCAGCACGGTCATGATGTAATTAAAGTGACTCATGACAAACTGAATTGAGCAGCCTCCCCAGACAGTTTTATGAAGAAAACGGCAGGGTTAATTTATTGCAATTATTGCTACAGGTCTCCAGTTTTCAGGACCAGAAAATTATGTCGTGCAATGGGAATCTCTCATTACTAAAAGGGGAAGACAGAGAGTCTATTTGCTGCCTATGGAGCCAGACGTACCCAGGCAAGGGGAAAAAAAGTGGAGCAAAGAGGTTTTTTGAGACAAAGCTAGTGGAGGATAAAGATTTGTTTAGGAATTCAAAGAGGAGCACTGAGAAGTCAACACTGTTAAATGCTTTGCACACTGCTGCAGTAAGTCTGAGGTCTGATTCCTTGCTCTCAACCCAGACTGCTTAACTATGAAGATGTAAATTGGCATTTACTCCCATCATAGAGTGGCTATCAGACAACTTTCCAACTCAGTAAGACAAAAAATAATCCAGCCTTATGATTACCTGAAAATAGAGAGATTCAACGTTGAATAAGAGATAGGGTTCACTTTGTTTCTTGTAATTACTTAAAAAACCCTCCAGACATAGAAGCTGCCTCTACCTGAGATATCTGACCCAAAATGAGAGGTTTGTTCATTCCTGACTGAGAAATAAGCCACAGTGTGGCCAGTAGGATGAGGGAGGTTATTCTTCCCCTGTACTCAACACTGGTCAGGACACACCTTGAGTGCTATGTCCAGTTTTGGGCTCCTCAATTCAAGAGAGATGTTGAGTTACTGGAATGTGTCCAGAGAAAGGTGACAAAGCTGGTGAGGGGCCTGGAACACAAACCCTATGAGGAGAGGCTGAGGGAGCTGGGGGTGTTTAGTCTGGAGAAGAGGAGGCTCAGGGCTGACCTCATTGCTGTCTACAACTACCTGAAGGGAGGCTGTAGCCAGGTGGGGTTGGTCTCTTCTGCCAGGCAACCAGCAACGGAACAAGGGGACACAGTCTCAAGTTGTGCTGGGGGAGGTCTAGGCTGGATGTTAGGAGGAAGTTGTTGGCAGAGAGAGTGATTGGCATTGGAATGGGCTGCCCAGGGAGGAGGTGGAGTCACTGTCCCTGGAGGTGTTCAAGCAAAGCCTGGATGAGGCACTTAGTGCCATGGTCTGGTTGACTGGATAGGGCTGGGTGCTAGGTTGGACTGGATGATCCTGGAGGTCTCTTCCAACCTGGTTGATTGTATGATCACCATTCTGGCAGTGAAGGTTAACCAGAAGATAGGAGCTTGGTACACAATTACAAAGAGTTTCTCTCACCTTATCTAACGCAGAAAGGCAGACAGATGATCAGGGAAATTTTTCGGTTTTAATGTCTCCAACCCTTTGGAATTAATGTTTTAAAGAGCCAGGTCCAGATATTTCAAAGGCTAAGCTTCTAGAATAAAATTTCAAAGGCTTGTAGATGGTTATCTCATGCATAAAAACACTCTTAAGAAATTTCTGAATCTGAGCACAACCAATCATTTGTCCCACTAAAAGTCAGAATCATTTGATGTGAAAACCTCAAAGTGCATCGCTTCTACCTGGTTGCTCCCTGATTCTGGATCCATCTGTGTTTGCAGTGTTGGCATTGGCTGCTCAAAAACCCAAAGGAAATCTTCACCTCAGGACATATGGAAATCTCCTGTTCATCTCAGGTCAGCCTTGGGCTCTTTTCTGCTCACAGTTCAATTTCAGAGCATGAAGCACTTCCCTCAGCCTCTGATGTTCCCTGCATATTCTGCATTTATTTCTTTTTGCTCTAACCTGCTGAGTGACCCAATGTAAGTACCTCCTTTTCTCTATCCTTCATCACTACCCTTATGGGAAATAATAATTCCACAGAGCACTGGAATCAGAGACTTTTAGGCAAGTAGGTATATAACCTCCATCCCTTGCACTGAGCAATGTTTTCAGAGTGGAAAAATTCTCCAGAATGTGGCAACAGAACAACCAGCAACAGAACAAGGGGACACAGCCTCAAGTTGTGCCAGAGGAGGTCTAGGCTGGATGTCAGGAGGAAGTTCTTCTCAGAGAGAGTGATTGGCATTGGAATGGGCTGCCCAGGGAGGTGGTGGAGTCACCATCCCTGGAGGTGTTCAAGAAAAGCCTGGACGAGGCACTTAGTGCCATGGTCTACTTGATTGGACAGGGCTGGGTGCTAAGTTGGACTGGATGATGTTGGAGGTCTCTTTCAACCTGGTTGATTCTATGATTCTATGAATAGCACATTATGTTAACACTATAAATAGAATCATAGAATCACAGAATGGTTTAGGTTGGAAGGGACCTCAAGGATCATCCAGCTCCAACCCCCCACCATAGGCAGGGACACTATGATGTAGAGCAGGTTGTCCAGGGCCTCATCCAGGTTGCCCAAGGCCTCATCCAGGTTGCCCAAGGCCTCATCCAAATGATGATCCAAATCTTAGTGATGGTGGCACCAAGTCCTCCTGTACATCATAATCTTATTACCTATAATCTACTCTACCACAAGGTAAAACAGACATACTGACTGACATAGATTGGTTTGAACCTGCTGCAGTTATTCCTACCATGCTGCAGTCATGCAGCTTGAAAAATCAAAGTGCTAACTGGAGCAAAGTATTATAGGGCTTAATGTTCAGATTGCAACATGGAAGGCTTCCCATTCTGGTTGCTGCTTCTGGGTTCCAGGTTCTTGGTTGTTGGCTCTTTTCAGTAGGCATGGGAGCAGAAAGAGTGGGAGTCAGATAGCTGCTGGCTCTGGGTTTCTGTTTGATGTTGTTTTCTTTTTCCCTGTGTATTTCATTATGCTGCTTCTGCAAATAGGCTAAGATAAGGTAACCATGCAGTGTATTTTTAGATCAATTACATTATTAGCTAAGGTAATTACACATTGTGCTTATGATATCTCATGTTATATTAAACCCTTATCTCTGAGTCTCAACCCTGAGTTTTGTGTTACTCTTCCCCTTACTTTTGTGCTGGGGGAGCAGGCAGGTTAGCCCTTGCACTAAACTGTTACACTGACTAGCCCCACTGTTCCCACAGCCCCACTGTCAGGTTTATTGACATGCACTTCACAAAAGCACATTTAGATTAGTTATATATACATAGACACAATTATTACATTTATTACACACATATAATTGCATTTACTAAACAGAGATCTCTCCTTTCTAAACCCAACAAGACAGTCTTCAAGATCATGGAAGGAGGCAGCATGACAACTGCAGCCTTCCCTTTCAGTCAGTTAATTTCTCTTGAACACATTACAACTCTGACTCCTCCACAGTATTTTATCTGCAGACTTTATCAGCAAATTACTTTTACAAGGTCTGTAAAAATAATGTCAGTGTTTTCATTCATCACAGCGTCAGTGGTTTATTTTGCTTCATTTTATCACAATGAGTCTGAATGGACTGTAAGTGGGTTTAGTTTCTTCAGTGGACTTTGATGCCTTCTGGAAGTCTGGCAAAGGGACAGCCAGAGCAGAGATGACAAGGCCCAGGGATCATAGAAGCATAGAATCAACTAGGTTGGAAGAGACCTCCAAGATCATCCAGTCCAATCTATCACCCAGTCCTAGACAATCAACTAGACCATGGCACTAAGTGCCTCATCCAGGCTTTTCTTGAACACCCCCAGGGACACCACCTCCCTGGGCAGCCCATTCCAATGCCAATCACTCTTTTTGTGAACAATTTCCTCCTAATATCACAGTCTCACAGTATTACCAAGGTTGGAAGAGACCTCATAGATCATCAAGTCCAAGCCGTTACCACAGAGCTCAAGGCTAGACCATGGCACCAAGTGCCACGTCCAATCCTGCCTTGAACAGCTCCAGGGACGGCGACTCCACCACCTCCCTGGGCAGCCCATTCCAGTACCAATCACTCTCTCTGTGAAGAACTTCCTCCTAACATCCAGCCTATACTTCCCCCGGCACAACTTGAGGCTGTGTCCCCTTGTTCTGTTGCTGGTTGCCTGGGAGAAGAGACCAACCCCCACCTGGCTACAACCTCCCTTCAGGTAGTTGTAGACAGCAATGCCGTCTGCCCTGAGCCTCCTCTTCTCCCGGCTAAACAACCCCAGCTCCCTCAGCCTCTCCTCATAGGGTTTGTGTTCCAGGCCCCTCACCAGCTTTGTTGCCCTTCTCTGGACATGTTCCAGCACCTCAACATCTCTCTTGATTTGAGGATCCCAAAACTGGACACAGCACTCAAGGTGTGGCCTGACCAATGTTGAGTACAGGGACAGAATAACCTCCCTTGTCCTACTGGCCACACAGTTCCTAATACAGGCCAGGATGCCATTGGCTCTTCTGGCCATCTGGGCACACTGCTGGCTCATCTTCAGCTACTCTCTACTGGTACCCCCAGGTCCCTTTCTGCCTGGCTGCTTTCAGCCACTCTGTCCCCAGGCTGTAGTGCTGCTTGGGCTTGTTGTGGACAAAGTGTAGAACCCTGCACTTGGCCTTGTTCAGTCTCATCCCACTGGCCTCTGCCCACCCATCCAGCCTATCTAGGTCCCTCTGCAGGGCTCTCCTACCCTCCAATAGATCCACACCTGCTCCTAGCTTAGTGTCATCCGCAAACTTACCGATGCTGGACTCAATCCCCTCATTCAGATCATCAATAAAGATACTGAACTTGAAACCCTCCAGCCCCATCCACACATATAACAAGACTGAGCAGAAATTTCCTCATCTGTCAGAGAAGACCTACTGCTGAGGAAGAGAGGACCTCTTCCCAACCTTTCTCAATTGCCTGGAGATCCCACAATTAAAAGGCAGACAGAGAAAAACAAAGTCCCTTAATATATGACAACAAAGATTGTGGCCACTTGAGAAGTGGTTATCACAAGGCTGACCTGCTTATTGCTCCTCAAGTCACACACTCCAAGAACAAAGTCCTGGCTAAGATGGAAAGCTGCAAATCCCCAGGTGCCAACATTTCATAAAGCACCCTGTGAAATTATGCATTTGGCATTAGGGCTGGTTTACATATCAGCTCCCTTTCCAATTACTAGTACTTAGGCCCAGTGCTCTTTCTTGATGGAAGAGTCAAGGCTGACTAGCCTACAGTAAGAGGATGTACAAACAAGCCCAGCATGGCAAATAAAACCAACAAGTCATTATCTGTGAGCCTCTCAATGGCTTTAAAGTGCTCCTGCACTGACACTATAAAAATGCAACTGCTTCACCTGTTAACAGCCTCCCAAGATGCTTGGTTACAGGATAAAAGAAGGTTTAAAAAAAGAGAAAAGACCCAAACCCTGTGGCTCCAGAAACAGATTTTTTTCCCAGGCTTCACTGAAGAAGCAAAGAAAGGGGATCAGGGAAAAGAGGAAAGATTCATAAATGAAATGACAGGGGATTTAAGGAAATAACAAAGCTTCAACAAAATAAAAAAGCACAGGGAAACTGGGAAGAACACCATGTGATGTCCTAGGAAAGGCTTTCCACCACTTTGTTTACATTTTACATACCTGCTACATACTGTGGATGAGATGAAGAAGAAAAAGCGCTTAAACTACCCAACCCATCAACCACACAATACAGTGTGTGACAGCTTGGGTGTTACTCACCCCCCAACTCTTATGAAATCACCCAGACTAGACTCAGCTGAGCTGGAAATTAAGAATGAAGCTTTATCTTTACAGCTCAGCACAATATACAAGCAGATATTTACAATATATATACAGCTATAGACAGAAACAGACAAGTTAAAGGTAATACAGAAACACAACAGTCCTCTCAGAAACCAGAGTCCCAAGGAGGGGCTCCCAACCACCCTTCCACCTCCTTTCCACTCCTCTATTTTATCCCAGATATGTTCAAAGTGAGTTTGGAGGATCAGCCAGAGGGGTTAGGAAGCAGAAGGATTAGTCACACAGACAGCAGGTTAGGGAGAAAAGTGCAGGCAGCCAGCGACACACAGCAACTCTGTTATCTATGTTTATGTTCTTGCTTTTATACATCTCAGCAAGCCTATGAGTGCAGTAGACATCACCACTGTTTCCTTTTCACAGCCTATCATCTAATTCCTCTCACCAAAATATTCCAGCTAGCTTCAGACTAGCACATGGTCTGGGTCATATGAGACCTTGAAGCAGTACATTCATTCCAAATGCATCCCTAGCATTGTGGCTGTCCACACCCCTACCAGTGATCAGTTGGGAGGGTTGTACCAATGAAGACAACCCATGGGAGTGAAGGAGAGCTCACCTGAATCAAACTGCTCCATGTTGCCATTAGCTGGGCTTTGACCCTCCTCTGGGGAGAGATGCTGGGTCTCTGGCATGGTGGTGATGAAAGACGCCCTTGTCTCCATGGTTCAGAGGAAGAGGCCTTGCCTTTCTAATTCATCCTTCAGCAGAGAGTCTCTGGAGGCAGCTGAAACAAAACAACACCAAAACAATGACTGATTTGTTCTACCTACACCAACCCACTCCTGCAGCCTTTCCTAACAGTTTCTGCGTTATCCTAGGTCAACTGTAATCCTTCAGTCCTGCTCCCTGCTTCAATTTGAAGTTAAAACTGGATGATGAACAAAACCAAAGGGCATGTTCCCTTAGGGGCAATAATATGCTTCTCCCAGACAACCAGCAACAGAACAAGGGGACACAGCCTCAAGTTGTGCCGGGGGAGGTCTAGGCTGGATGTTAGGAGGAAGTTCTTGCCAGAGAGAGTGATTGGCATTGGAATGGGCTGCCCAGGGAGGTGGTGGAGTCGCCGTCCCTGGAGGTGTTCAAGAAAAGCCTGGATGAGGCATTTAGTGCTATGGTCTGGTTGGCTGGATAGGGCTGGGTGCTAGGTTGGCCTGGATGATCTTGGAGGTCTCTTCCAACCTGGTTGATTCTATTCTATTCCATTCTATTCTATTCTATTCTATTCTATCAAAGTCGCAAGAACATAAAAGATAATGAGGTAATAAACAGAACCCACAGGATTCACATCTCGAAGTTCAGTCCAGCTCTGTGTGCCACCAACAGAAAGGGAAGGACCAGCCCATAAGGTGGCAAAACCCATCCCCCAAAAAGTTGCCCTAGAAAAGCCAACTCCACCATCCTCAAGCAAGTCCAACCTATGATATCCAACTTTTTGAAGGCTACCACTGAGATACACTTCATAAATACTCGAACTTCTGAAGGAGGAGATCTCATAGTATCAGTCAAGGTTGGAAGGGACCATAAGGATTATCTAGTTCAAATTCCCCTACCATGGGCAGGGACACCCTACCATCGATCTGATTTGTGATAACAAAACAAGGAGCAC
Organism: Tricholaema leucomelas; assembly: GCA_013400475.1. Lineage (NCBI taxonomy): Eukaryota > Metazoa > Chordata > Aves > Piciformes > Lybiidae > Tricholaema lacrymosa > Tricholaema leucomelas. The sequence continues at coordinate 125,194 of WAAF01021077.1, forward strand.
ACTGAAAGGAGGCTATTTGGGAGAGACTGGAATTAACTCCAGAAAAAAAACAAGTTCAGTGTGTAAAATCATAGAATCAAAGAATCATAGAGCCAGTTAGGGTTGGAGGAGACATCCACAACTCCCCTGGACAGCCTGCTGCAGTGTTGAGTTTCTCGTCCAGCAACACCCCAAGTCCCTCTCCTCAGGGCTGCTCTCCAGCCAGTCACTGCCCAGCCTGGATTTCTGCATGGGATTCCCTTGAGCCAGGCAATGTGAGGGGAGATGTCAGCAGAAGGTAAAGCTTGACTGGATTCAGCTGGTTTCATTTTTGCCTAGGACCAATGTTTGAAGGATATTTTGGTTTATCACCAAAAAAAAAAAAACTTCAAAGAACAGAGGGGAAAGAGAGAAATCAGTTTAAACACAGTAAGGTAATCATCTTGAACAGAACTCAGGAGTAACAGTATAAATACTAAGCAGAAAGATAAGCTACTTGGTAGTGTTGTTAAATCTTGTGATGCTCCTATGATGCTGACAAAACAAAGTTATAAGCTGGTAAAAAGCTGAAGGTGCCCAATCAGATGATGACATTATTCACTGTTCCTTACGCAGTTGAGAGCTGAATCTGACACCAGATCCATGAGGAAGGCTCACTCCACTACGTCAGGAAATTTCCCATCAGAAACGGGAAAAGGATGGGAAAGTCTGCAGGAAGCTGCCTGAGGTGTCCACAACATGACTGAGATCCACCCCACATCAGGGCACTTGGAGAAAAAGGAGGTGATGCAGCATTGGTCTCTTCTGCCAGGCAACCAGCAACAGAACACGGGGACACAGTCTCAAGCTGTGCCAGGGGAGGTCTAGCCTGGATGTTAGGAGGAAGTTCTTGCCAGTGAGAGTGATTGGCATTGGAATGGGCTGCCCAGGGAGGTGGTGGAGTTGCCATCCCTGGAGGTGTTGAAGCAAAGCCTGGATGAGGCACTTAGTGCCATGGTCTAGTTGATTGTCTAGGGCTGGGTGCTAGGTTGGACTGGATGAGCTTGGAGGTCTCTTACAACCTGGTTGATTCTATGATCTCTTGGCCAGATACAGCAGTGTCATCAACATCTCTGTTGAAATCCATTTTAATGTACTTTCTGCTTAAGCTGTGGACAACTTCCTGGCTTCTGAAAGGATGTATAAAGACCATCCATACCCCAAGAAAACTGGATCTGTCAGAGGCTACAGCCGATCTTTCGGGGGCAATAACTAGTTTACCACTTAGAGTAGGAGAACACTGAAGTATTTTCCCAATACTACATGATGACAAGACCAAAGTCTTGTACAAGCATAAGCTTTCAGACACCTCAGAGCCTTGGTGTTGATATAACTAACTAGCAAAAAAAAAAAAAAAAAAAAAGCTGACATGAGGTATTCATTTTTCACTTCTTATTAATTGCTGCTAATTAACACTTCAAACAGAGTCCCCAGCCAGCGTGTTAACAGCAGCATGCTGACTCGCCTGGAATTAGCAGCGTAAACCAAGCAGCACACGCAACTGTACTCATTTCTCCATCGCTCTAAAGAAACTTGTGTCCATTGGAAACCAGATTAAGGACTACAAGCCACATCATCTGTCTGGAAACCAGGGGAAGGAAAATAACAGCAGAAGAGGCTTAAGGTCACACTGCACTAGGAAGGAACACACAATGAATGTGAAGGGGCAAGGAGTGGGGAAATACCTTGTTTAAGACCCCTTATTCTTTCTGCATAAGGGTTGATCAAACAGTAGCCAGGTGGGGGTTGGTCTCTAGGCAAGCAGCAACAGAACAAGGGGACACAGTCTCAAGTTGTGCTGGGGGAAGTATAGGCTGGATGTGAGGAGGAAGTTCTTCACAGAGAGAGTGATTGGCATTGGAATGGGCTGTCCAGGGAGGTGGTGGAGTCACCATCCCTGGAGGTGTTCAAGAAAAGACTGCATGAGGCACTCAGTGCCATGGTCTAGATGACTGGCTAGGGCTGGGTGCTAGGTTGGACTGGATGATCCTGGAGGTCTCTTCCAAACTGTGATTCTTCCAACCTATAATTCTTCCTGCAAACAGCTCTCATTTCTCTGGTGTTTAATTCAGATCCAGAATCTTTATTTGCAGGCATAAAAAACCTGCAGGCTGTCGCTCTGTCACATCACTATGTCAAACACACTGCCTGGTCTTCTCCAGACACTGAAGCAGGCTGCCCAGGGGGGTTGTGGATGTCTCCTCCCTGGATGTGTTCAAAGTCAGGCTGGACGAGGCCTTGAGCAACCTGATCTAGTAGAAGGTGTCCCTGCCCATGGGAGGGCACTGAAACTAGATGATCTCTGAGGTCCCTTCCAACCTGTATCGTTCCATGAACCTATGACCATCAGCTCTTTGTAAATGTGCTGGCACTGGCTTCATGGAATCACAGAACTGTTTTGTTTGGAAAAGACCCTTAAGATCTGGCTTGAGAGCAGCCCTGAGGAGAGGGACTTGGGGGTGCTGCTGGACAAGAAGCTCAACATGAGCCAGCAGTGTGCACTTGCAGCCCAGAGGGCCAACCAGATCCTGGGCTGCATCAGGAGAAGGGTGGGCAGCAGGGCCAGGAAGGTGATTCTCCCCCTCTACTGCGCTCTGCTGAGACTCCACCTGGAGTACTGCATCCAGTTCTGGAGTCCCTATTACAAGAGGGATGTGGAGATGCTGGAGCATGTCTAGAGATGGGCCACAAGGATGCTCAGAGGGCTGGAGCAGCTCTCCTAGGAGGACAGACTGAAAGAGTTGGGGCTGTTCAGTCTGCAGAAGAGGAGACTCCCAGGTGACCTTCTTGTGGCCTTCCAGTATCTGAAGGGGGCCTACAAAAAAGCTAGGGAGAGACATTTTATGCTCTCAGGGAGTGACAGGACTAGTGGGAATGGAGCAAAGCTGGAGGTAGGGGGATTCAGACTGGATGTGAGGAGGAAGTTCAGCATGAGAGTGGTGAGAGGCTGGAATGGGTTTCCCAGGGAGGTGGTTGAAGCCCCATCCCTGGAGGTGTTTAAGGCCAGGCTGGATAAGGCTGTGGCCAGGCTGATCTAGGGTAGGATGTCCCTGCCCATGTCAGGGTGGTTGGAACTGGCTGATCCTTGTGGTCCCTTCCAACCCTGACTGATTCTGTGATTCTATAATCAGAGGGTCTAGCTTCCTCACACTATTTTACGCTTCTCATCTTCTGTTGCCTCCACTTCGCTGGAGCAAGCCCCTGCAGGGAGAGGTCACACACACACAAATGCAGCACCCTACAGCTCTCCCTTAGAGTTAACAGTGAAAAACTCCAGCTCTCCCTCCAATATATGCTCAGTTGATCGGGACTGGCATGAAAAAGGCAGGCTGCTGGAACAAAGGATACAAAGAACATCTTACATTCTTGAAACCTCCTGCCTAGATACTGCATCAGTTGTGCCTGTGTATTGTCAACTCCTGAATGATGGGGAAGTAGAAATCCCACTGATTTTCTAATGATCTGGACCTGCCTCCCAAACTCAGCAACATTCATTGACTTGAGATGGTCCTTCCTCTCAGGAAGAAGCCATTTGATGAGTACAGTAAGGCTTCAGTAAGGGCTGCCAGCTCAATCCTGTATCCTTGGTGAAGAGCCCCCACCACAGATGTGGTCATCAAGAGAGTGGAATCCATGAGTAGCTTCACAGCTCAATGCATTTCCAGAACCCAACCCTAAGTGTGTTGACATATATGAAATCTGTTTTTCTCTTTCCAACCAAGTTGGAGGGCACTCGAGCATGGGGCAGTCTCCTCAAAGCCAAGTACTACCATTTGCAATTTCATGTAGCCTTTATCCCCTTCAAGCCTTTTGCAGGTTCATGAGTGAAAAAGCCACTGCAAATTGATCAAATAAACCATTCTGAAAAAATGGGACCAGATCCACCTACCTAAACCACCAGGAAACTGCACCAACTGGTGCTAAGGCTCTCAGGAAGCAGGATAGGACTCTCTTGAGACCTGTCCTGCCTCAAATCAGAGCTGAGAAAGTCACTCCAGTTGTCTCAGCTTCTATCCAACTTCCAGAACACATCACATTTTTATGCCCCAGCTAATGTCCCTCACATAGCCAAATGGCTGTACAGTAGGGGGAACCTAGGCCCGAGCTAATGGAGGAAAAGGACACAGTGATGCCAGACTAGGTCCTGATTTCAGCGTTGACTTCGCGTTAGGGTTTTCCAGCAGAGAAAATTCCCACAAAACAGCACTACAAGACATGACCTCCAATTCTACAGACCTTAGATGGGATTTACTTCACCTAGACAACCATTTGCAGCTAACCAAGAGAAAGCATCTAAAAAGGACAACTGTTGAGATCCAAGTCAGAGGTGGAAAACTGAGATGAGATGAACAACCCTCAGGGTATACTTATGATAGAATATGATAGAATAGAATAGAACAGAACAGAACAGAAAAGAATAGAATAGAATAGAATAGAATAGAATAGAATAGAATAGAATAGAATAGAATAGAATAGAATAGAAT
>WAAF01021077.1:129772-225161 GCA_013400475.1 Tricholaema leucomelas
CACACCCCCAGCTCCCTCAGCCTCTCCTCACAGGGCTGTGCTCCAGGCCCCTCACCAGCTTTGTTGCCTTTCTCTGGACACGTTCCAGCACCTCAACATCTCTCTTGAACTGAGGAGCCCAGAACTGGACACAGCACCCAAGGTGTGGCCTGACCAGTGTTGAGTACAGGGGAAGAAGAACCTCCCTCGTCCTACTGGCCACACTGTTCCTGATACAGGCCAGGATGCCATTGGCTCTCTTGGCCACCTGGGCACATTGCTGGCTCATCTTCAGCCTACTATCCACCAGTACCCCCAAGTCCCTCTCCTCCTGGCTGCTCTCCAGCCACTCTCTCCCCAGCTTGTAGTGTTGCTTGGAGTTGTTGTGGCCAAAGTGCAGAACCCTGCACTTGGCCTTGTTCAATCTCATCCCATTGGCCTCTGCCCACCCATCCAGCCTGGCCAGTTCCCTCTGCAGGGCTCTCCTACCTTCCAACAGATCCACAGCTGCTCCTAGCTTGGTGTCATCTGCAAACTTAACGATGCCGGACTCAATCCCCTCATCCAGATCATCAATAAAGATGTTGAACAGGACTGGGCCCAGCACTGATCCCTGAGGAACACCACTAGTGACAGCTGCCAACTGGATGTGGCACCATTCACCACAACTCTCTGGGCTCGGCCTTCCAGCCAGTTTCTGACACAGCACAGAGTGAAACAATTGCACAGCATTTGCTGAGATTTTAGGTATCCCAACTCAGCAGCAAATGGAGACGTAAGATGCTCAGACTCTATATGGTACTGGCCCTCCATGTGGGTAAGGGTGAAGGGGGACTCAGCCCATAGATCTAGGATCTATGCAAGTTGGCTGTCATGAGACTGAACCTGAACCGTACTCTCACAAGACTGAACCTGTCATGCTCTCCCTCCTCAGGGGGGTGCACCAAGGCATCTCCTCACCAGCAGGACTCAATGGAAGTCAACAAATGCAGTCTCCAGCTCCCAGAAAAACCCTCACTCTGGGGCAGTACAGCATCCCATTGCACTTAACATGACGATGCACAGCACTGACACTCAGAAGAAAGTCTGCTCTTCTAGGCAGAGGTCTCTAAACAAAACCATACCTCAGTCAGGATGGCTAGTGGCAGACTGCCACAACATTTACACCCCCTGAGCATCTGCATAATGCAAATGGAGGTTCATTTGGAAGGGCTACTGAACACACCAAAGAACAGCTTTCACCTCCTAGAAAAAGAGCTTGTCTCTTTTCTCAGACAAAGCACCAGTTGGAAACCTTTTAAGGATCACTTCTTCCAAATTCCTGTCATTTTTTATTGATATAATTTATTTGAGAGCTTCCCTCACCAAATGTTTTCACTTACATCAAGTGACAATTTTTCTTTCATATTGAACACCCCACGGCATTTTATTAAGGGAAAATTACAGCTCAAAACAGGGCTGTGTTGGTCCAGATGTACTCGGAGGGGGAAGAAACAAATCCCATCTAGTCTGGGGAACGAGGAACCTTCACAATACTCAAATATATAACAAATAGTTGAATGGTAAAAGAGTATAATCTACTTTCCATGTTCTTGGTGGACTGCAGAGGAAAGCTTAGGTTTAATCCACAGGAGAAGCCACTTGATTTGGGTGTGAGAAGAAATCAGTAATAATCTCAGTCCAGAGAAGGGCAACGAAGCTGGTGAGGGGCCTGGAGCACAGCCCTGTGAGAAGAGGCTGAGGGAGCTGGGGGTGTGCAGCCTGGAGAAGAGGAGGCTCAGGGCTGACCTCATTGCTGTCTACAACTACCTGAAGGGAGGTTGTAGCCAGGTGGCGTTGGTCTCTTCTGCCAGGCAACCAGCAACAGAACAAGGGGACACAGTCTCAAGTTGTGCCTGGGGAAATTTAGGCTTGAGGTGAGGAGAAAGTTCTTCACTGAGACAGTCATTGGCATTGGAATGGGCTGCCCAGGGAGGTAGTGGAGTCGCCGTCCCTGGAGCTGTTCAAGGCAGGACTTGGTGCCATGGTCTGGCCTTGAGCTCTGTGGTAAGGTTGGACTTGATGATCTATGAGGTCTCTTCCAACCTTGGTGATACTGTGATACTGTGAAGTTTTTGCCAGAGAGAGTGATTGGCATTGGAATGGGCTGCACAGGTAGGTGGTGGAGTCACCAGCTCTGGAGGTGTTGAAGAAAAGCCTGGCTGAGGCACTTAGTGCCATGGTCTGGTTGATTGGATAGGGCTGGGTGCTAGGTTGGATTGAATGATCCTGGAGGTCTCTTCCAACCTGGATGATTATAGGCTGGATGTTAGGAGGAAGTTCTTCATAGAGAGAGTGATTTGCCCTTGGAATGGGCTGCCCAGGGAGGTGGTGGAGTCACCATCCCTGGGGTTGTTCAGGAAAAGACTGGATGAGGCACTTAGTGCCATGGTTTTGTTGACTGGATAGGGCTGGGTGATAGGTTGGACTGGATGATCTTGGAGGTCTCTTCCAACCTGATTGATTCTATTCTATTCTATTCTATTCTATTCTATTCTATGATTTTAAAGAATCTGGTGAAAAAAAAATTGGACAGACTGTGGGAAGGGCCCAGAAACTTGCTTTATGGAGGTGTTAGGATACTGATCTGTCCAGAAACAGATCTTGGTACTCTTAATCTTGCCCTGGGGTAAGAGATGATCTGTATAAGCCACTGAGGTCACTTCCAGCCCTCCTGCTCCAGACAGTTAGTAGGGCTAATATTTCTGCTCTTGAAGTCAAGCATCTATATCATTTGTGCAGCAGCACAGAAAATAAGTTACTAAGCCTGGAGGGGAGAGATGTGAAAATGGGAAGTCAGAGGAACCATCAAAGTGGGAATGGTCTGGATTGTCCATCCTGAAGTGGAAGAAGGACAGGAAGTAAAGTTCCTCTGAAGACATGTGGTGGAGAAGGGATCATCCGAGTTGGTGACAACCCTCCATAATCCAGTAGGTCCCTGCTCTCCTCTCTCCTTGCCCTGGTGCCAAATGCCTAATGCTTTTTCTGCTAACAGAGAGAAACCTGTTTCACAAAGCAATTTTCACATCCTCCCTAGCTGGCACATCCCAGAGCCTTGGATGCACACAGAGATAAATAGCAGAAAGATAAGATAACAGAAAGTAAAATAAACCTTATTAGAGAAACTAAATTGTTTACAGCAATAAAACCTTGCCATATTAGGCAAACAAAAAAGAGACAGATGAAAGGGAGGCATGCAGGCTTAGGTGTGCAGAGCTACCCTATGTGTTAAGATAAGCAAAGGACCTATAGCTGGACTTAGAGCAGAAACCTGTCACAAGTTTCACTGAGGACTAGATCAAAGCTCTAAAATTAAAAGCACTTTTTCATTGTATATAAGAAAAAATGTCTTTACTGAAAGAGTGGTCAGGCACTGGAACAGGCTGTCCTGAGAGGTGGAGGAGTCACCATCCCTGGAGGTGCTCAAAAACCATGCAAGACATGGCACTAACCATAGAACCACCTGGCTGGAAAAGATCTTAAGATCCTTGAGTCCAACCATATCCTAACATCTCCCTGTACACAACTGTTAGACTGTGTCCCTAAGCACCTCATCCAAACACCTAAATTTTAAACACCTCCAGGGATGGTGACTCCACCACTTTCCTGGGCAGCCTGTTACAGTGCTTGATGAGTCTTTGGGTGAATAAATTGTTTCCCAGTATCTAATTTAAACCTCCCCTGGTGTAACTTGAGGACATCTTCTCTTGTTCTGTTGCTTTCTACCTGGGAAAAGAGGCCAGCCCCCACCTAGCTATAACCTCTCTTTCGGGTAGTTGCAAAGATCAACTGCTCTTCCTGGGCTGAACAATCCCAGCTCCCCCAGACATTCATCACAGGACTTGTGTCCAAGACCACTCACCAGCTTCATTGCCCTTAAATGGTCATGATGGTGTTGGGTTGACAGCTGGACTTGATGATCTTAAAGGATATTTCCCACCAAAACAATTCTATGATTCTATGATGTTCTGTAGCCAAGAGCTATAGGGCACTGCTGCCACATCTGCCCCCCTGCTATCACCTCTGCTAACCCTGGACATCCCCACCTTCAGCATCTCACAAATCACATGTGCATGGCATGGTTCTGTGCTTAGTGTCCATGTCAGCTGGCTAAGGGAGCTTCCCAGACTTGGATGCCAACAGCAGGATCCACCTGCAAACCATTCTCACACTGCTGCCACAAACAGCAGGTGAAGCAAGTGGGTGCCTCCTTCTTGGCCCTGTGTTCACATTACTGACCCTCATTTCCAAGAGGATTTAAAATCCCCTCCTGTCACAGCACTGATATCCTACATCCTTCTTCTTTCCATAGATATAAAAGTCAGTGTAAGGTGCTAGGTCAGGGAGAAGGACATCAACAGGCACTAATCCTTGTCATTTTCAGCTGTTCAGCTGCAGCTTCCTAGGCTTCATCAGAGAGATTGATTTGCTATTGAGAGAGTGATTGGCATTGGAATGGGCTGCCCAGGGTGGTGATAGAGTCACCATTCCTGGAGGTGTTCAAAAAAAGACTGAATGAGACACTTAGTGCCATGCTCTAGTTGATTGGCTATGGCTGAGTGCTAAGTCAGACTGGATGATCTTGGAGGTCTCTTCCAACCTGATTCTATGATTCTGTAATTCTATGATCATTCAATAGACAATTTCTATGGTGCACTTGTACTCAGGCTGAGGACCCAACATGCACCAAATAATTTGGAAAAAGCACATATTTAAAATTGAGTATCTCCTACATAGATCATCTGAATCAGGGCCACGAAGGGGGAATCAATATCCCAAATGTCATTTACAACAGGCAAAATAACTGCAGGGAAGAAGCACAACTGTCCGCCCAGTCTGCTGACTCCCTGTTTGAAAATAGAGGTGAAACAAGGAAGCCTTGCAGATGAGTAACTTAAACACCTACAGCTGCTCATTATCCCAAAACATCCCATCTGAGGCTTACTTAGTGCCATGGTCTAGTTGATTGGACAGGGCTGGGTGACAGGTTGGACTGGATGATCTTGGAGGTCTCTTCCAACCTGGTTGATTCTATGATTCTATGATTATCTCAAAACATTGACCACATGCACACACACACACAAAATAAAAATAACAGAACAACATAAATCAGTCAGAGTCCCTGAATGGGACCAATCAGCCAAGTGACAGAAGTCACCCATCAGGAAAAAAAACAAAACAAAACAAAACCACTGTTTCCATATAGTTCAGAAGTTACTCATCGGCCAAAACTCCCATCACCTTGAGCAATCAGTTCTACCTTCTGTGCTGCACCACTGCTCTGGTGCTTTGCAATAGCTCAGGATATTTTTCAATGATTGATTGACAGATAGTTAGATAGATAGATACATAGATAGACAGATATATAGATGTGTAGATAGAACAGAACAGAACAGAACAGATTGGAAGAGACCTCCATGATCATCCAGTCCAACCTAGCACCCAGCCCTATCCAGTCAACTAGACCATGGCACTAAGTGCCTCAGCCAGTCTTCTCTTGAACACCTCCAGGGACGGTGACTCCACCACCTCCCTGGGCAGCCCATTCCAATGCCAATCACTCTCTCTAGCAACAAGTTCCTTCTCACATCCAGCCTACACTTCCCCCAGCACAACTTGAGACTGTGTCCCCTTGTCCTGTTGCTGGTTGCCTGGGAGAAGAGACCAGCCCCCACCTGGCTACAGCCTTCCTTCAGGTAGTTGTAGACAGCAATGAGGTCACCTCTGAGCCTTCTCTTCTCCAGGCTGCACACCCCCAGCTCCCTCAGCCTCTCCTCACAGGGTTTGTGTTCCAGGCCCTTCACCAGCCTTGTTGCTCTTCTCTGGACACGTTCCAGCACCTCAACATCTCTCTTGAATCGAGGAGCCCAGAACTGGACATAGTACCCAAGGTGTGGCCTGACCAATGTTGAGTACAGGGGAAGAATAACCTCCCTCGTCCTACTGGCCACACTGTTCCTGATACAGGCCAGGATGTCATTGGCTCTCTTGGCCACCTGGGCACACTGCTGGTTCATCTTCAGCCCACTATCCACCAGTACCTCCAGGTCCCTTTCTTCCGGGCTGCTCTCCAGATAGATACATAGATACATACATAGATAGACAGATAGATACATACATAGATAGACAGATAGATACATAGATGCACAGATACACAGATGCATAGATACATAGATACATAGATAGGTACATAGATAGATAGATAGATACATAGATGCACAGATACATAGATGCATAGATAGGTACATAGATAGATAGATAGATAGATACATAGATACATAAATAGATAGATACATAGATAGAAAGAAGATGCCAGCCAGAATCCAGGAAACATCTGCCACCCAATTCCAACACTTCTCAGCAAAAATGACATTTTATGTCTTGGCACTGTTTGGTTCACTTGAACAGCACAGCTGATCAGCATTTGGGCTTAGTCCTGCATGCACTTACAGCCCTCTCAGTGCTTTACATTCAGAAGCAGCTTCACTGAAGGGAGGATTTGCCAAAATACATATACATACATATTTCTTTTTTAAATATCCATGCCTCGGTCATCTCCTACCAGCCATCAGTACAACAGCAGGAAGAGGAGCACCCTTCACCAAGAGCACATCAGGGCAGTGAGCAGATTCTTCCCAAGGTCTAGCCAGAATCAGATTCCACAAGACAATTTGAGAGTCACAGGCTCACAGGATGTTAGGAGTTGGAAGGGACCCAAGGAGATCAGCGAGTCCAACCACCCTGCCAGTGCAGGACAATACTATCTAGCACAGATCACAGAGGAATACATACAGACAGGCCTTGGAAGTCTCCAGAGAAGCAGATTCCACAACCTCTCTGGGGAGCCTGTGCCAGTGCTCTGGGACCCTTACAGTAAAGAAATTCCCCCCTGTGTTGAGGCGGAACCTCTTGTGCTGCAATTTACACCCATTGCTCCTTGTCCTATCCCAGGGAGCAGTGAGCAGAGCCTGTCCCCCCACTCCTGGCAGCCTCCACATACTTATAAACATTTGTCAAATCCCCTCTCAGTCTTCTCTTCTCCAGACTAAAAAGCTCCAGGTCCCTCAGCCTCTCCTCATAAGCCATGCCCTCCTGTCCTCTAATCATCCTCATAGCCCTCCACTGGACCCTCTCCAGCAGATCCTTGTCCCTCTTAAACCGGGGAGCTCAAAACTGAACACGGTATTCCTGTATATTTATGGTGCTAATTCCACCATGTTTCTCTAAGGCAAACTGGATTCCCTTTCATTCCACAAGTAGTTTCTAGGATATGCCAGGGTGATCATGTGAGCTGCATCAGGTCATCAGGTTTAATGCCCCACACAATAGTGCATCATTAAATCTAGTTTTACACCTGTACCTTGACCAAACACCTCCCAAGAACCAGTTAAACATTATTTTTCTTGTCCCTTCGTTAAAGGGTTACTTTTAATGTCTCCTGGAGAACCATTGCTTTCCACACAGAAGTCCTGCAAAGCAACTTATGACTCCTTGGACTTTCAGGATCCTTAGCCCATGGTTGTCTTCTCTGATCATAGAATCATGGAATAGAATCGTAGAATTTTTACCAAGTTTTATTTATTGCAGGGTTGGGAATTTTCATAGAAATCATAGAATCAGCCAGGTTGGAAGAGACCTCCAACATCATCCAGTACAACCTAGCACCCAGCCCTAGACAATCAACTAGACCACAGCACTAAGTGCCTTATCCAGGATTTCCTTGAACACCTCCAGGGATTATGACTCCACCACCTCCCTGGGCAGCCCATTCCAATGCCAATCACTCTCTCTGCCAACAACTTCCTCCTAACATCCAGCCTAGACCTCCCCCAGCACAACTTGAGACTGTGTCCCCTTGTTCTATTGCTGCTTGCCTGGCAGAAGAGACCAAACCCACCTGTCTACAGCCTCTCTTCAGGTAGTTGTAGACAGCAAAGAGATCATCCCTGAGATTCCTCTTCTCCAGGCAATATAGATCTCCAGATCTATACTGCAGGGGCAAAAAGAATGTCACCTCCTGGATTTTAGCTCTGGGAATTCATCTTTCTTGCTAAGAAAATAAACTCAAAACCTTCCATTAACTTGTATTCAAGCTGGATCTCAAGTCTTTACCGAAGCAAACAAGAGTCCCTTGCAGAAGCCACTCAGCGTTGTGAAGAGTATTAATCAGGAAAGTAAGTCTCAGGGAAAAAAAGGACAGTGGAAATAGCAAGGATTCTGCACTTATTTTTTTAAGCCTCACAACTACTCAGAAATGATCTCTGGGTCAGCTGTTAAAAACTGCTTGGGTTTGGTTGGTTGTGTGGGTTTTTTTGCCTTTATTTTTATTCTTGTTCATTTTTAGAGCAAATGCTTCTGATTCATAAAAATGAAGTAACTGTGAACACAGTTTCCAAACTTGTCCTCTCAAGAATAGTTTGTTTAGGCCTTGCAAAAGGCCAATCTCAAAATAAACTTTCTTCAAGGTTGTTTTTTTTTTTCTTAAATGTCAGTGACAGTCTTTACTCATATTTCTGCATTACCCTGTCTTGCAGCCCAAACAATTCTAATCACTGTAGGAGTCATAGCTGAGATACACAAAATAAAGACAAATCTGCTGGCAGAAAACCAATAGGATGTTTTTTATGGACTTGTATATGGTTAACACTCCAGGAGGAGTGTCCCTGAACTCGACACTTGATCTCAGGTGGTCTTGCCCCCTCCCCAGGGGTGGGTCTGGACACCACCAGGTGATGGTTAGCCCACTCCCCCTTTCCTGTCCCATAAAAGCAGGGGGACTTCCTGTTCCTCTCTCTGGACCACTCCGCAGCTCTCTGGATCACTCTCTGGACCACACTGCAGCTCTCTGCACCCCTGCATCTCTCCACACAAGTGGTCACCACCATCACAAACTCGGGTTGTATTTATACCTTTTATATCTGTTATTCTTCCTTCCCTACACCTCTGTAACCTCCCTACCTTTAATAACCTTTTAGGTTATTGTTAAACTTTTCCTTTTTTACTTCCAAATTGAGTGAGATTGATTTATTTGGGGTGTGCTTACCTTTCCTCTCTAATTCCTTTCTTTGGGTAAGGAGGTGGGGGAGAGGGAAGGGCACTTTACAAATTGTCATTGGTTCTATCAAATTTATTAGAGTCTCTGGGAATTTAAATCAGAACCCCAGACAGGACTCATGGAATGTTTTGGGTTGGAAAGGACCTTTACATTTCATTTAGTCCAGCACCCCTGCAGTGAGCCCTGCAGCACATCTTCAACTAGATTGATCAAAGCCCCATCCAACCTCACCTTGAATACTTTCATCTACCACCTCTCTAGGAAACCTGTGCCAGTGTTTCACCACCTTCAGTGTAAAATATTTTCTTCTTAGATGGAGTCTAAATCTCCCCCCTTTCAGTTTAAACCCATCACCCCTTGTCCCCTCGCAACAGGCCTTACTAAAAAGATTTGACAGGTTTCACTAGAGACGACTATCATGCATGATTAACAGTTTCAAATGATGAGTTTTAAATATTGACAAAATGCCATCAGCTACCTTAATCCAGAAAATAAATTTTAAAAAGAAAGGAAACAAACTGTTCCAAGGGTCAGCACATTACAAAGGCAGAATAAACTCAGGATCTGCAAAACAGCATCCCCGTTAACAACAGCAACAACATTTCATTTCATAGAATCGTAGAATCAGTCAGGGTTGGAAGGGACCACAAGGATCACCTAGTTCCAAGCCCCCTGACATGGGCACAGACACCCTACTCTAGATCAGGCTGCCCAGAGCCTCATCCAGGTTGGCTTTAAACACCTCCAGGGAAAGGGCCTCAACCACCTCCCTGGGCAGCCCATTCCAGGCTCTCACCACTCTCATGGTGAAGAACTTCCTCACATCCAGTCTGACTCTCCCCACCTCCAGCTTTGCTCCATTTCAACACTGAGGAGCCTGTTGCACCACTTGATATACTCTGTAAGCATCAATAGTCACTGTAATAAAATACTTCTAACACCTTCCTCATCTTGATGTTATGTAAAACACAGGCCCTGTGGTCATCACATTAGTTTCCCTGTGCACCTTCAGAAATATGCCTCTGGCTCCTCTACTTCAAGTTTTAGCTACTTAACCAAGGTTTTGAAGCATTCAACAACTCCTTTACTTTGTCACTTGGACACAGGTGGGGACCAGACATCTTCTTCAGCCACCATCACCCTTGAAAACCCCCTCAACCTCTCTCCATACCTCCCCTTATCCCACACCAACAACAGTTTAGACAGCAAAAAGTTCTTGAAGAAATAAGATAGCCCCTTCTCCATCATGTCCTCTTCTTTAGCAAGGAAACATCACCTCCCCTCACTAATGCCCTCTTATCAGTCCAGCATCTTTATGGCTATGAAAAGCCAGTCAGTGACTCAAATTACATAAATGTATTGATAGGCCAGCAACACAATTACAAGAGCATAAGCCAAAGGTAGGAGAAAAGCATCCCAAATCTAAAGTTTTGGCAGTTACAGAACCACAGAACAATAGGGGCTGGAGGTTATTTAGTCTAATACCCCTGCCAGAGCAAGTTCACCTAGAGCAGGTTCCACAGAATGACATCCAGGCAGGTTCTGAATAATCCAGAGGTGGAGATTCCACCACCATTCTGGGCAGCCTCTCCCAGCACTCTACCCCACTCAAAGTAAACAAGTTCCTCCTCACGTTTAGACAGTACTTCCTATGTTCCTAAGTTCATAGAATCATGGAATCATAGAATCAACCAGGTTGGAAGAGACCTCCAACATCTTCCAGTCCAACCCAGCACCCTGCCCTAGACAATCAACTAGACCATGGCACTAGGTGTCTCATCCAGGCTTTGCTTGAACACCTCCAGGGACAGTGACTCCACCACCTCTCCGGGCAGCCCATTCCAATGCCAATCACTCTCTCTGCCAACAACTTCCTCCTAACATCCAGCCTAGACCTCCCCCAGCACAACTTGAGACTGTGTCCCCTTGTTCAATCGCTGCTTGCCTGGCAAAAGAGACCAACCCCCACCTGGCTACAGCCTCCCTTCAGGTAGTTGTAGACAGCAATGAGGTCACTTCTGAGCCTCCTCTTCTCCAGGCTGCACACGCCCAGCTCCCTCAGCCTCTCCTCATAGAGTTTGTGTTCCAGGTCTCTCACCAGCTTTGTCACCCTTCTATGGACACATTCCAGCATCTCATCATCTCTCTTGAATTGAGGGGCTCAGAACTGGACGCAGTACTCACGTTGTGGTGTTTATTTAATTTCCAGTAACACAACCACAACGTTTTCATAAACGCTTCATTAAAGCATGGATTGCCTGTCCAGCCAGTCAATTACCACTCATAATCACAGCTATATAACTCTATACTGTCTTCTACAGATGTTCCTACTTCTGTGTGAAATGCTCTCCGTCTCCACATCCTTACAACATCTGCTGGATATGTGTAAACGTTTTCTCAATACATAAATGAAATTATCTTGTTCATAATGCATCTACTGCCCCACCACCCCATGCCCCCCTTAGATCATTAGAAAGGTATTTCCTTGTTGTTTACAGTGCACTAGTCTCTTGATAGCTATTTGCTGCATCTATTTAAATGGCTTTTAGGTTTTCACTTAGCAACAGATTACACCAAGCCTCCATCTTATCAGCGGAGTTATTAGGACCTAATCCTTTATAAACACTGAAGTTATTAGACTTGTGAGAATATTCTCTTCCCTTCCATAAATAACCTGTTGGAGAGTAGGAAAAAAAAAAAGGGGGGGGGGGGGGCAGGGAAGGGGGGGAAAGAGAGATGCCGCTTGCATCCCTGCTCACTCAGGCAACAGTCCCAATCCCGGAGAGAAAACTTGCCTTGCCTGCTCCTCCTGTGTCCCCAGCTAAGGAAGCCAAATCTGTTTGTACCTAAGGGCTTCCTGGGAGGAAAAGCAAATTGCACTAGATCCTAGCCAGCACCCTCCTGTCACTGCATAAAATAGTCCCTGGAGAAGGTGTCTGCTCAGTGTAACCAGAGCTAACCCTGCTGGAGGAGTGTGCATAGGCTTCATGCAGCAACAGGAACCCTCCCTTCGGGGAAAACAGGAGTAAAGACGTGGGGAACAAAGCAGTCCTATTAACATAGCCCCTTGGGCTGTTGCGAGTGTCCTCTAGACTGCAAAGAGACAAAGACAGAGGGTAGGTGGGGGTCACTCCATCTTAGGTGGGATGTTGGTTGCAGAACCTGAAAGAGGCAATGGCTGATGCAAAGCAAGGTGGCCCCATCATAAAGTGCAGTTTGCAAGGTATGAGCCATTTTAGATCGATTTTCCCATCCTTCCAAGGCAAAGAAAAGAAGCAAAGTGAGGGAATTTGGGCAAGACCTCAGGTTCAGAAGGATCTGCAGAGACCTCTGCACCCTCTATATCCCCATGTCCACAGCACACATCCAGGAGAAGCTGCTTTTCTATTCAGATACCAGGTTTCCCTGCTATGTTCTCTTCTCCAAGAGCAACAGGGCAGAAAACTAATTTTAAAAGCTGTCCTGCCCAAGAGCAATGGAAACTTGCAGGTGGAAAGACCTGTGAGGAGGGAGGAGGAAAATGCTTCCACTCTGCAATGGCTCCATCCCCTCCCAGCCCACAGGCTGATACTACTCCACCACAGCTTGCTACCCAAGTCCAGCTGCCTTCCAAGCTGCTCCGCTTATAACGAATGGTGTTTTGTGCTATTTTGATAAAAGACTGCAATCCTCCACTCTTCATCCTACTCTCCCCACAGTCTCCTCCTCTACCTCCCTCCTTACCACCATAAATTGTGACGCGAATTTGCTGGCTGCCTGAGAAGCAAAGCTGGGTCCTTGCAGGGGCTGACGCCTGGATAGGAACAGGGGAGAATGAGGTGGGACGATGGAACAGAGCCCTTTTGGAAGTGGAAAGGTGTGCAAACAGCATTTTCAGATGCCTCTGCTAAACAAAAGTACAGTGAGCTTCTGAAGAGCATCTCCAAGAAGTGCAGAGAAATGAGCAAGGCAGATTTGCTGTCTTCCCTGCCTTCTCATCCCCAGGATCTTTCAAGGCTCCCCCATGCCCACCTGGGCACTGACAGCCTGTGATACTGATGCATCCCATCACCTCCCACGGCTACAAAACACAGATACTTCTGAGTTAACATCTTGCAACCACGGTGAAACAATCCCAGAACAGCAGCTCTCTGCCTGGGAAGAAGGAAGTTTCTCCCAAAACTCTATCTCTGAGGCATCCTCACTCCTTCACTCCACTGGAAAATACATTAAAAAAAAAAAAAAAAAGGCAGCTGGGAAGGGCACAAACTCCTCACAAACTCTCATTTCCTTGCTTGGCTTGGCAAAAGCTGCAATTTGCCTCCCTCATTGTGGGTTTTTTTCGGGTCCCTGTGCTAGAGAGACAATCGCTGCAGCACGCACTGCTAAAAGTCACTTGTTTGGCAGCCCAAACTGCCGTGTGTAGCGATTTTGGAACCTTTCTGCTAAACGTGGGGAAAAAAATAAACCAAACCAATCCACATCCCCAGCTGATCGCGTCGAGGCGAGCAGGGAAAGCTTGACAGCTCCAACAGGACATCTCATCCCACGACATGTCTATTCTTAATGCAAAATAAATCATCGCTGTGCCTCCTGGCATTTTCTTATTTGGCTTGTTGTGCTGGATTTTTTTTTTCCCCTCACCATGGCGTGTCTACAGTTTCGGCATTCAAAAGCAAATCGGCCGAGCTCGGAAGTCCACATGCCCCTTTCTCATGGTTTCTCCCCAGCACGCACACTTTTCCCACCACCGAGTCCTGCGGCGATGGAGGAGGGGGGACGGGGACCCCGAGGACGGCTCCCATCCGCTTCCACTCACCTTTAATTCACCCATGCGCCTCTCCGAACCACAAAAGAGAGTTCAACCAAGCGGGTGACACCTCGGCTTTCCTCCTCCTCTCCTCTCAAAATGTTTCTTTTTCAGTTTTTAAAGACACCCTAAACCCGCCATGTTGAACTGACAAGCTTTATAAATATTCATTTACCGCAGTTCGGGAGCGCTACGGGAAAATATGTCTCTAGATCAGGGCCGCACATTTTGGCACAGCTGATTGCTTTCTTTTTTTCTCTCTTTTCTTCTCCTCCGCCTTTTGTATCAGCTTTTGGGTTTTTGGTTTTTTTCACCCTCTTCTCCCCTGCAGATTCAGAAGAAACCCACCCGCACACCAAAAATAACTCTTTCCGAGAGCCTAGTAAATTTGAAAGGAGCTTGTACAAGCGTGTAACAGGAAAGCACCGAAACGACAGAGACTACTTTTAAATTAGTATTAAATAATTTTTTTAAAAGGGGGTGGAGGGTGAGGGGGGGAAGGAGGGAAAGACACAAAAAGAAACGAGAGCATCTAAAAAGCGATACGCGAGGGCAAAAAGAAAATCCCTGTTCGCCTGACGTTAACTGCACGGCCACCACAAGCCCTGCCCGTGCCATCCCTCGGGCGTATGCCCTACCCGGGGAGAGCGATACCTCAGACATCCGAGCGCAGGTCCCGGCTTCCGCTGGGGGACCAGCCCGACCAGAGCCGCTCGCTCACCAACACTTCGCAACAACTCTACCGCCGTTTATCCCTTCGGAAAAAGGGGAGGGGGGGGAAGGAGGGGAGAGGAATCCATACCCAGCCTCCTCCGCTTTAACATAAAATAAATAAGACGTTTAAATTCTGTAAAGGTTTTTGAACAACCCAGCGGTAAAGAGGCTCTCCCCACCCAAAGCGCTGCAAAGCACGATAAATAAAATGAAAAGGGAAGTGGCAGCCGAAGGTCTGCCAGGAGCGGGACCTTACCTGAGGAAGTTTGAGAGGGGTTATTTTGGGGGGTTTTCCCTTTCCTTTTTTTTGCCCCCCCTCCCCCGTATTTGAGCAGCCAGTCCCCCGCGGTGCGCTGCGCTGCGCGGTGCCGCGCGGAACAGAGCCCAGCCGTTCCCTCCGCCCGCACCCCCGGCACACTCATTCCAATATGGCATCCGCGCAGTGCGCATGCCTACCGCTCTTTTTAGGGCTTTTTTTTTTCCCCTCCCTCTCTATAGCAGCCAACTCGTTCAGTGACCTTTTTCAGCACTGAGTCGTCGTCGTCGTCGTCCCGAAAAAAAAATCGTTGCAAAAATCACTCACCCATCTCCTCCGTTCCGCCCCTCTGCGCGCCCTGCGGTGTCTCCGCACCCTGAGCCATGCCTCCGCCGGGGAAACGGACTGAAATAAGCGAGGGGAAGATTGAAATTCACTCACGATTCACTCGGGAAATTGATGCCGTGGATCCGCCGTGCTCCGCGGTGAGGGGCAGCGGTGCAGCGGTAACGCGCTTTCACCTTCCGAGCTTTAAATGCGAGAAAATACCATCGAGCGTTTTATACTGGCAGCAAAGTGGGAGCACTGCCTCCCATCTTCCCCTCCCCACCGCTCTCCGCAATCTCTAATTTCGGTTTCTCTCCCTGTTTCATCTTGGGATGAAACTTCCAGGGAGGGAGACGGGGAAAGAAAGAAGAAAGAGAGAAAGAAAGAAAGAGAGAAAGAGAGAGAGAATGAAAGAGAGAGAGAAAAGCCAAAATGCACCCTTGCCGCCTCCAGCCCTCCCGTTCCTCCGCTTCTCCACAGGCTCCTGCTTTGCCCGTTTGTTCCCTGTTTCAGGAAAATTATAAATAAGTAAATAAAACAAAAAACCCACCCAGAAAACCCACAAAAAGAAACAAACCAACAAAAATAGGCGAAAGCATGAGGCAAGATGCACCCCTCTGCACATGCACAACTTTCCGGCATTGGCACAATGAAAGTGTTTTTTTCGGTTGTTTGGGGTTTTGTTGCCGTTTTGTGGGGTTTTGTTAGGTTGAGTTTAGTTTGTGTGGGGTTTTTTTGGTTGGTTGGTTGGTTGGTTTGGGTTTATTGGTTGGTTTTGTTTTTTTTTGGGGGGGGGTGTTCTTTATTCGGAGGTTGCAGGAGATTCAGGGCAGGATTGTGCTGAACGTATCGGTGTGTGCGGTGATGTGTGGAGGGCTGGCTTTGCACGTACAGGCACACTGCGGGAGTTTTATGACTAGATACATCCCCACCACCACCACCTCCCCGCCCCGAAAATTGGCGCGATGAGAGACTGGAAAGTCTGGCCAGACACCACTACCCATACCCTCGACCTGATTGTTCCTGCTCCCGAGAATCCCGGGGCGGGATAGGGGTGAAAGTCTCCTTTGCAGCCGGTCTTAATCGGGATGTTCAGACCGGCCGGCTCCGGAGCTCTCCCTGCCCGGGTTTGCTCAGCAGAAGGGCTGTGGGTGCCTTTTGCAGGGAATTCGTTCCCTGCCTTTCAGTCTTCTGCATAATGCTTCTTGGTGAAGATTTTTTTGAGCCCTATCTCCCTTCTCCTTGCAGGCAGGCAGGCAGGCAGGCAGGAGCTGCATCCGTGATAGGGCTGAGGATGCCAAATGAATGCTTCTGGAGCATCCCCTGGGATGGGGGCTGGCACAGCACACATTTATTCAACAGGTCTGTTGATACCTGTTGCCGGGTATCAACCAGTCCTGGGCTTTGTCTTTTCCACCGTGCAATTCCTCACAAGCCGGTGTGAATGCCCCCACGTCCGGGCTATCAAATTTGCCTCTCATCCCAGAGGTTCAGGTGCAATCGCTGTCTCCACTTGGATTCCTCTGCTCACTTCTGAGCCAAGGTTTGAAATTTCCAGCTGATCTTGTGAGCATCTCTTCTTGCAGCAGCAGGGGAGTGCTGGAGGGAGGGGTGGTCCCACGGCAGTGCACTAATTTCCCACATGTGGCCTTATTTCTTTGTCTCACTTCAATTACCAGCACCCTTTGCACTAATTCTTGCTGGGGATTCCTCACTGAACCTCCTCATCCCTTTTCTCTTCCACTCTTCCCACACCCTTTCTTTGCCACCATCGTCTCACAGACACATTAGCACACCTCAGGGGGGTTGGGCAGGAAGACAAGTGAGGGGTGCAAGGGAGGTAAAGAAAGGTGTAAATTTTTTTTCTGTGTTACATTTGTGGAAAAGATATTGAAGCTGTCTAGATAAGATGCTCAAGGATATAGTAGCCGTGGCCCTGGTAGAGTTAAATAATTGTTGGACTTGATGATCTTGAAGGTCTTTTCCAAACATAGTGATTTTGTGATTCTGTGATTCTACAATCCTGTGACTAGGAAAAACAAAGTGAATATTGCAGACAGTGTATTTCTTCACCACACAATTCACATGGCTGCCATTTCTGGTCCATCTCTGAAAGGTCATGGAGACATGTTCAGCCCCTCCTGATACAGCATGGTTCTTGTAAAATATAGAAATTGAGCAGTACATGGTTTTGGGATGGATGAGATTTCAAACCCACAGGGGAACACTGTCAACTTCAAAATAAGTCAAAACCCCACCAGATGCCAGGAAAGCACTGAAGTCCCATTTCTCCAGATGATGGTGGAAGTGGTTGACATTTTCAGCATGGTGACATTTCAAATTTTCAAGGTACTTTTGAAAGGAAGATGGTGTGCAAACACAATGCCTGCCTTCTCGCTCCTTTTAACCTGCTCTAAATAGGGTTACACTGAGATTTCCTCTCGCTGCAACGTATTTAGATCTAAATCTGGTGACAGGTGACACTACCATCATCCAGCTTAGGGACACATCCATAAGGGCTCTCACAGCATTTCAGATGTTTCTCCATCTTTTTCCATTAACACCGGATGCCTTTGTGCTTTATTTCCATTCACACTTAAGTGCTCTTTGCAGGAGCTTTTGTTCCACTGAGCTCTCTGGAGCTTCTCCTTCTCTCTTGGCCTTGGTTTTATCTGCACTGCCCTCTTTTATTTTTATTTAGACTCTGTTTCTGAAGAACCCCAGCATGTAGAGATGTAGAAGAAAGCACTATCCTCACCCAAAGAGTTTGTGATCTCTATTAGCTCTGTGAAGAGTGTCCAAAGAGGCAGATTGAAGAGTAAATATTTGAGGCTGAGGGGGAAAAAAAAAATTATATATATATATATATATGAGTGGTTGCTACAATAAGACTTTCAGTTATGAATGAAAAGGTACAGATTTATATCGAGTCTGATCTGAAGATGACTGTAACAGCTCTTGCTAGCAGCAAAGGCTTTGGATCTTGCTCATAGCTGAGAATACAAATTGGCTTAGTGGACTGGAACTGCAGTAATAGCTGAGAGATTTTTTAATATCACCTTTTGGAGCACCACTGAGGAAAAAAAATGAAAAGAGAAAACACTTTTAGAAACACTCAGTTGTCCTAGGGATACTGTACTGGGGCTTAGCCCCAGTTTTAGTCTCAGTGACAGTGCTCTCAAGGATGTACCTTCAACTGATCAAAGGCAACTTGGCTCTGTTAATTTCACTGCTATCCATGGTGTTTAATGCTACATCTGTTGGCTGCTACGTGACATTTGAACTTGGGTTTCAAGCTAGGAATAGAGGTTTCACATCTCACAGGTTTTGTTGCTTTTAACAGCCCCCCTTTCATGCAAATAGCACTGATAAGAAATGAAATTTAGCTGAGCACCAAATACCCAAATTGAGATGCTCTTTCATCTGTCTTTGCCTCTGATGATCACCCCCAAAGAACAGAACTGTTCACACTCCACCTTTTCCATAGCTGAACAAAAGAAACACATCTGACCCAGTCAAATTCAGACAGTCCCATTACTTTAGATGTCAGCAGTTCCCAATCTCCAGGATAGATTACCAACATGCAAAACCTCTCCCATTTTCAAGGCTGTCATTTTGAGCACGGTCAAATTTTTTTGGATGAGAGATGGGGATGTGAAAACATCCCCTGCACAAAGACACACAAGCATGTACCCATATGCTTAAATGTTATGGCATTAAAACTCCCAATTTCTCTCTTTTCTTCTGGCTCAGGATGACAAATGGCCTGGGGGACATTATAGAATCTGTACGTAGATGTGCATTCATGTATCCGTTTCCTCCACAAGTTTATCCAAGTGCTGGAATGACTCAGACAAGCTTAATACAGTGCTGAGATGAGCTCTGTATCTGCACACAGTGTCTAGATATGTTCATAAACATGAGTAAATGGTATTACCCTTGAGGGTAGTGCAAATGGCGAGGGCTGAGCCAACCTTTTGATAGGTAAAGTGGCAAAACTCAGACTCTGAAGGTTCATCTCTGATACTAACAGTTTGTACAGAAGTTATTTGGCAGCAGCCACGTTTATACCCAAAGGAGCTTCACTTCAGAGACACACTTACCTGCTTTGGGATGCTGCCATCAAGTCACACTGCACTGCAAGAAGGAGCAAGGCTGTGCAGCTGACACTGGTGTATTGTTTGGGGATGGTTAGAGGTATCCATCTGGAGTGTGGTGAAGCACACTTTGGGAAGTTCCTAACAGGAAGTTGGTGTCAGAGAGAAGAGTGACAAGCCATCATCTGGGGCCATCTCCATTGCCACATGCAGCTCTTATTCCTTGTTCCTCTATCGGACATCTCCTCTCTGTGAGACTGCCTCTGGCTTCCAATGAACCTAATTTTTTTTTCCCTTCCATGGCGTTCAAGCTTCTAACCCACCTCATATTCAATCTTCGTAGGAAGAAAAGACACCATAAATCTTATTTCACGTCAAGCTGATGCTGGTGTTGAGTCTCGGAACCAAGGTTAGCACACACTTACAGCTTTGTCTTCTTTGTATTTTTCAGCCTTGATTCAGTGAAGCTGGTCCGTGGAATTGGGCATTGGGATGCTGAAAGTCTAGTTTCATAGTGCCATCTCCTGGAGAGGGATGTCATTATTTAAGCTGCATTTTGCAGCTAACTTTTTCACCCACGGAGCTTTTTGAAGGCAGGTTTTTAAGGCGTGATCTAAAGAAGAGATAAGCATAAGTGAAGTTAATTCAAAATTTAAACTACCTCATTAGACTTCACAGTAGAAATTCTGCTTCTTAAATGCTGCGATCAGCAATGAGATGACTGGCTTGGGGTTTGTTAAACATTGGGTTATAGTCTCACACTGCTTTGCACCTCTTCCTTGGCAGCACCAGCCCTGCGTGCAGTGGTTGCAGGGGTAAAAGTCCTGTCTGTTTCTGTACTCTTCTCCTGCAGCACCTCAAGGGAAATGAATCATCATCTGTCAAATGGGAGGTTTCAGAGACAGGTACCCCACAGCCTTCAGCAGTAGCTGCCCTGCAAACACCTGCCTGCGATGCACACCGCATGTGGAGCACAGCACACCAAGTCCACAGCCCAAAGCGGTCTCCAGTGCAGCTTATTTTCCAAATGTTATTGATTTTTATTGCCAATTGATTGGAAATTACTGTGTAAGGGAGTCGTGACTATTCAGCAGAGCAACAGCAGGCTTTAATATTAACTGGAAAGCCTAAGCCAGTGCATCGTGTCTGCAGCTCAAAAAATGCCTGGAAAGCATGATCTCAGTGCTAAACAATAGCTCTTCCACCTTTGCAGTAAATGAAAAGGAAGCATATGTTACATCCAATAAATCACAGCACTAAGATTCAATACTGAGGCTTATAGCTATGACTTATTGATCATGCCTGCACTATGGAAGAGATCAACTCCCATATCAAGAACTTGCTGTTTTCTACCATTAACAGCTTCCTTATTTATTTTGAGTATTTATAGGCTTTCCCTCAGTAGGAAACAGATCCTGATTTGGTTAGTCCCTACCAGCTGATTTTGAGAATGGAAGCTGGGGGGAAAAAGGGGCAGGAGATGCTGAGCTCTGACACACATACCTACAGTGCCAGGGAAAGGCTGCAGCAGTGGAAATGGATGTAAACCTCAGATTCGGGGCAGCATGGTTCAGTGATTATAGCCTTCACTTAATAGATGTTTCTGCCCAACTCTGATGCAAAACAGGTAATTTCTCCTTTTAACACAGGAGTCCCCATGGTAGCAGAACAAGACCAAAACCTCTGGCTGACGAGGGTGACCAGGAGCTCTGGCTGACAAGGGAGACCAGGAGCTCTTTGCTTATTAAAAAAATGTAAATTGTACCTGGCATCTGCATTTCTTATCATTGTTGCAGCACTCTGATGGGGATCAGAGCAGTCACTGCATATTGAGTGAATTCAGTGTCATAGCATGGAATCATAGAATCAGTCAGGGTTGGAAAGGACCACAAGGATCATCTAGTTCCAACCCCCTGCCATGGGCACGGACACCCTACCCTAGAGCAGACTGGCCAGAGCCCCATCCAGCTTGGCCTTAAACACCTCCAGTGATGGGGCCTCAACCTCCTCCCTGGGCAGCCTCTCACCACTCTCAGATGAACAACTTCCTCCTCATGTCCACTCTGAATCTCTCCACCTCCATCTTTGCTCCATTCCCCCTAGTCCTGTCACTCCCTGAGAGCCTAAAAAGCCCTCCCGTTTTTAATGTAGGCCCCCTTCAGGTACTGGAAAGCCGCAAGAAGGTCACCTGGGAGCCTCCTCTTCTTCAGACTGCACAGCCCCAACTCTTTCAGTCTGTCCTCATAGCAGAGCTGCTGCAGCCCTCTGAGCATCCTCATGGCCCTTCTCTGGACATGCTCCAGCATGTCCACGTCCCACTTGTAACAAGGGCTCCAGAACTGGATGCAGTACTCCAGGTAGGGTCTCACCAGAGCACAGTGGAGGGAAAGAATCACCTCCCTGGCCACACTTCTCCTGATGCAGCCCAGGATCTGGTTGGCCCTCCAGGCTGCAAGTGCACACTGCTGGCTCATGTTGAGCTTCTTGTCCAGCAACACCCCCAAGTCCCTCTCCTCAGGGCTGCTCTCCAGCCACTCACTGCCCAGCCTGGATTTGTGCTTGCCATTGCCCCAACCCAGATACAGTGCACTGCAAAATACTGACACGAAATACAGGACACATGCAAAATACTGAGTCCTTATGGCTCTCTGTGTGCTCTGTTTACACAGTGAGCTCAAAAGCCAGATCAGATACTTCCACAGGTTTGATACTGATTCAGATTTGTGAGCCTGTCAGTCATAGGCAGAAATGCCTCGATACATTTCCACAACAGCCCAAAAGCCCATCCACAACATGCTTTGTGCTCACAATTCTGCAGCTAACATCTCCCTTTGCAACAAAAGCTAACCTTGCAATTACACACTCTACTTTTTCCTCACAGCCCCCATTTACCACCAACCCCAAAATAACAGTGAAGGATTAAAGGGGTATATAAGTAATTATTTTTTTTAATTCACAAAGCAAAGATGAAAATGATGCATTTGGAAGCATCTCTCTGAAGCTGACTGTAAAATGGGCTTGTGGATGGCTTTTACTCCCTGTAACGGCTCCTCTTGTATCAAGGAGGAAGATTAAGAATGATATGTCACTAATTGCACATAAAGGCCTCTGCTTCCACAACAGTGTAAATGTACATTGTATTCAGCTTAATCTCCATCTGCCCCTGAGAGCATAATTGATTTTTTATTTTAATTTGAAGAAGCTGACACTTCTATTTCTTCTCTGCCAGCTTGCTAAGTGTGTTTAATAAGAATGTATACGAGTGGAGGAGTCTACGATATGCCATTAAAGGTAATAGGTAACATATTTAAGGTCATAATGAGCTCAGTACTAAATATCTCAGGTCAGAGGACTAAATATCTCAGTCCAGAGGAGAAGGAGAAGGAGAGAGGAGAAGAGAGGAGGCTCAGGAGAGATCTCGTTGCTGTTTACAACTACCTGAAGGGAGGTTTTAGCCAGGTGGGGGTTGGTCTCTTCTGCCAGGCAAGCAGGAACAGAAGAAGGGGGAACAGTCTCAAGTTGTGCCGGGGGAGGTATAGGCTGAATGTTAGGAGGAAGTTCTTGCCAGAGAGAGTGAATGCCATTGGAATGGGCTGCCCAGGGAGGTGGTGGAGTCACTGTCCCTGGAGGTGTTCAGGAAAAGCCTGGATGAGGCACTTAGTGCCATGGTCTAGTTGACTGGATAGGGCTGAGTGATAGGTTGGACACATTCTAGTATCTCAACATCCAGGCTGGATGAGGCTGTGGCCAGCCTGATCTAGGGTAGGGCATCCCTGCCCATGGCAGTGGGTTTGGAACTAGATAATTCTTGTGGTCCCTTCCAACCCTGACTGTTTCTATGAAAGTGTGCTACAAACAGCTGTGATGTTTTAACAAGACAAAATTCTCCTACTTTCCCAGCTTTTGGTCACTTCATGTTTTAAGTGTGAGTTGTAAATGTAAAACCTTCTTGACATGGTGTTTCAAGAAAAAGAAGAGGTTTTAATACTCTGGTAAAAAAAATGTTGTTTAAAGGAACATGCCTCTTTACAAAGGGCAAATCATACTTTAATTTGCTCAGCACAAACAACTTATGTTTTCTTATTTGCATCTACAGCCTCATATTGTAAAATGAGAGGTTTTACTCTGACAAATCTTCTTATGCCTCATCTCAATGTCCTTTAATTGGCCTCCTTACAAACAAAAGGATGCTGCCCAGTCCTGTCAAGAGGAACTGCTCGCTGAAAAGCATTGGATATAAAGTAGTGTTCATGTAAACAAATCACACTCACACTCTACTACTAATTGATGATGCTACTGCCTATGAAATACCCTTTTTATCCAGGATCCACAAAAGGCAGCTCATTACATTGGCATAAACAAAGAGTGCAAAGCAGAAGCCATGGCAAAGGGGGAACTTTGGAAGAGATGCCAACAAGACAGGGCCAGAGCAAGCGTTTTCTGTTTGAAAAGCAAGATGTTAGAAATGTCAGGGATGAAAGCTCATGTGGCAATGCTTTCTTAAACTGCCAAGTGTAATGTCACTGTGGCATAATTAGGATGTGTCAACGGATGTGCTTGAAAGGTTTGTTTGGGTGAGTTGCACCTCCCTCCATCACTACAACACAGACTTCACAGCCAGTGCTCTTGACTCCTATTTAGCTTTGCAAGAAGCATATCTACAAATCCTGCCAGTGTTTGTAATGATGCCTTATAACAAGGTTTCCAAGTGTATTTCTCTGATAGGCAGCAAACAAGCTTCACATATTTATACCCAGAGTAGAAGGCTTTTCCTTTCAGCATGACCAGCCCAAATTGATCTTTTGGAGAGCAAGATGAAGTAGGCAGTGTGGGAGAGGAGAAGCTGTTTGCTGTACAGAAGTCATTCTACATTTCCTGTCCATCTCCATTGACTGGATACAGAGTCTGGACAGTTAGCCTGATGAGGTGCCTGGGATGCAACTCCATATTAGCAGACATAAACCAAGCTTTCTCCAATGTAGGCATATCTATGTGTCATGAGATGTATTCAAATGCCTAAAAAAGAGATCTTATGGTTTCCTACCTAGCCTCCAATGCTTCCCTGAAAGAGTTGGTTCTCTGACATGTCTTCTGCCACATTTACTAGAAAGACTTGTTGTTCAGACCACCAAAACCTATGCCAGGTGTCCAAGTTCAAAGCTAATAGAGATCCAGCAACCAGCTGGTCAGAGGGATCTGGAGAAAAACAAAGCAGAGCAAACTCAGGTACCAAACACAGGGGTGAGACAAACTATTCTCTGGACTTCACTGGCTGCATTGACCTGGTATCTTCCAAGTATAAGAGCAGTTCAGCATTAGCCCAGAGGGCCAACCAGATTCCTGGGCCGCATCAAGAGAAGTGTGGCCAGCAGGTCGAGGGAGGTGATTTTCCCGCTCTACTCTGCTCTGGTGAGACTCAGTACTGCATCCAGTTCTGGAGCCCCCATTACAAGAGGGATGTGGAGGTGCTGGGGTGTGTCCAGAGAAGGGCCAAGAGGATAATCAGAGAGCTGCAGCAGCTCTCCTATGAGGACAGACTGAAAGAGTTGGGGCTGTTCAGCCTGCAGAAGAGGAGGCTGCGAGGTGGCCTCATTGTGGCCTTCCGGTATCTGAAGGGGGCCTACAAAAAGGCTGGGGAGGTACTTTTTAGGCTCTCAGGTGTGGTGGAGGGCCCATAGGCCCAAATAGGCTTACACATGCTTTGTCTTGCCTGGACACGTTTTTCTGCCTACACCAGAGGCAAACACATTAAGCAGACATAAAGGGGGCCTGGCACCATAAAGTCTGGCCTGCCCAGAGTTCAGGTTGTGTAAGGTGGTTGTGTAAGCCCATGGCCCACCAGTGTAAAGCCCATGCTCTTCCTGTGTTGGGAGAACCAGACCTGTGGACCCTTCCCAGTTTGATGTGTTTTGACTGACTGCCAGAAGCCTATTGGATGATATCGTGGCCAAAGGACCATTAATCTGGGCCCACATCTGATAAATAGGGCAATCCAGGTAAACAAGACAGTATCACAGTCTCACAGTATCACCAGGGTTGGAAGAGACCTCACAGATCATCAAGTCCAACCCTTCACCACAGAGCTCAAGGCTAGACCATGGCACCAAGTGCCACATCCAATCCTGCCTTGAACANTCCCCTCTCTCTGTGCTCTCTCTCTGTGCTCTCTCTCTGTGCTCTCTCGCCACTCTCTCCGCTCACCTCTCCTGCCTGCCCTCTGCCTGGGGCTACTACCTTTCTTCGCTTTCGGTGCTTCTTTGTTCCACGACACTTCGCATCGATGCAGTGGACGATTCAACCAGGCGTTCCTGGCCGGCCTGCCGCTCCAGCCCGCCGTGCCAGCCCGAGGGCTGCCTTCTAGCTGTACACAGCACTCAATTGGGCTGCTCCAGCCCGCAAACCTGGAACCCTGCTTTGCCCAGGTGGCTGCTGACCACCCGAGGTCCTTCTGAGAGCCGCGGAAGACCTCTATCGTGCCCGTGAAACCTACTCAGATGACGTGCCCCAATTTGAACTGAACTATCAGCTCCAAGTGAAATCAACCACCTGGCTTTCACTATATATATTTTGGGAACACAGATAGTGAGACTTCCAACTAGTGAGTATTTGAACTCTCTTGATTCAAGTCGCTAAAAGAATGCAATTAACTTTACCAGGGGCAGTTTATGCTGCAAGACTCTGATCAGAAACATTCCTAAAACCTTTACCAAGTCGCTTATTTTGGCTGTATATGGACATGCTGCAAAATAGTTTTACCAACCATATCAAAGGATTTGTGTGGCTTAGTTGTATGTAAGTTTGGGGGAAGGTTCTCTTTGTATATATTAATAAATTAGTCAATAACCTTTACATCAGCCTCATTATAATCTCACCCCAAACTCAAACCCCTCTATAACATCAGGGAGTGACAGGACTAGGAGGAATGGAGCAAAGCTGGAGGTGGGAAGGTTCAGAGTAGCCATGAGGAGGAAGATCTTTACCAT
This sequence comes from Tricholaema leucomelas, assembly GCA_013400475.1. Lineage (NCBI taxonomy): Eukaryota > Metazoa > Chordata > Aves > Piciformes > Lybiidae > Tricholaema lacrymosa > Tricholaema leucomelas. The sequence continues at coordinate 156,012 of WAAF01021077.1, forward strand.
GAGGGTGGTGAGAGGCTGGAATGGGTTGCCCAGAGGGGGGGTTGAGGCCCCATCCCTGGAGGTGTTTAAGGCCAGGCTGGATGAGGCTTTGGCCAGCCTGCTCTAGGGTAGGGTGTCTGTGGCCATGGCAGGGGGGTTGGAACTAGAGGATCCTTGTGGTCCCTTCCAACCCTGACTGATTCTATGATTCTGTGATCTCAGCTTGAGATAAATATATCTCAAATTGTTTCTTCAGATTAATGTAACTGCTCATATACTCCAAGAGTACCTTTGAGAACTTCTGGGATAACCAAGGCAGCATCCTAGAAGCAGGAATTTGGATTCTGTTCTGTGAAAATGTCCATCATTTGGGAAAAAAATGTCATAATTTATCATGAGCATTGTAGGAAATCAGAAAACTGGAATAGCTGAGACTTCTAGTATCACAACTCTTGTGTCCCTCTGTTCTTATACAGTGACTTGTGGCCAGCTCAATGTAGGATGGGAGTAGAGACTTGTGTCCACAGAGACAGATTCAGATCTTGCAGGACCAGAGAACTCACTTTTCTCCTCTGCTGAGTGACAAGAGGAGCCAAGATGGGGAAGGAAGTTGATTTTCCTCACAATGAACTTTAAAATGAACTTTCAGTTCAAAAAATCAAGGCACTATGAGTAGGTTTCCAGACAAGGATGGGACCAGATCTCCTGGCAGAATGGGCTCTAGAGGTGTTTCTCCAGCAATTTCAGAGTGCTCAGTTCCAGCAACAAGGCGTGAAACACAGCACACAAATTTGGGCAAAGGCAGAACTTTCAAAGGAGCCAGAGCAAATTCAGAACCACTGTGGGAGAAGCCACATTTTGTTTGGACTGCTTGGAAAATTGTCCTTGTGCATGCTTAGAGAGGTGGCCCTTGTGAGGGCAAACCATGAACTGAGAAAACTTCCAAAAAAGATTAGCACCAGCACTTGCACATTGGAGGTGACTTTCCCAGGTGACTGGTCACAGCACAGTGATCCTTCATTAGGCCATTCTGCCTCTCCAGTTTTCATCTCACCAAGTAGTCTTAATGCTAATCTGGTTAAACACCTTTTATAGCTGGTAGCTGAAAGCTTCTTAAGAAACTTTTACAGTTGTACAGTGGTTTAAAGGGCTGCTTTAAGACACAGTTTCATACTCCTGAAGCTTTATAACAACTATCCATATCAGAGCTGATGGAGAACATGGAAGCAATCACAAAATCACAGAATTTCTGAGATTGGAAAAGCCCTTCAAGATCATTGAGTCCAATCATTAGTTGCACATTGACAAGTCCTTGACTAAACCAAATCCCTCAGCACAACATCTAATCACTATGAATCGCTATGGTTGGAAAGGACCACCAGGATCAGCCAGTCCAACCTTCATACCAGCATCCTTAAAGTCAATGTAGCTGTAATCCTTTCCAGTGCATATAGAAGTTCAAATCATCCTCCTTCCTACCCCAAAACAAAGCTTTCAGCTCCTATATCCTTTTTTTCAAGGCTGATTATAAACAAAAAGTCTTGCTTCTCCTGGTGCTTGAACAGTTTTGCTTTCATGCTGAAGCAGAGCACAGAAGCTGAGTTTCACTCAGTGATTTCAGCTTTTTCCTTTCCAAAGAGCTCAGGAGACCACTTCCCATCACTAAATGCTTCTCATTGAGACCCATAGAGCACCTGGGCCAGCTTTTCCAAGAAACATGTTTCTGCTCTCACTCCTTACCATGGTAGTTTACCCCCAGGTAAAGCAAACTCATACATAAGCATTGTAAGAAGTTCATGAGAAAGACATATGGTATAGTGAGACTAAATGAAAACAGATGTAATGAAAGCTTGGTGTAAAAACATTCTCTCCAAGGACTGTTACTGCATTAGTGACGCAGACACCAGTTACAAAGAGCTAATGTCCACTTTAAGTGGCATCAAGAACTGGAGCAATTGAAAGATAATAAGACAAAAATGAGTAATGAATCAATTTTACAGTGTGCTGTTGAGAAGTTCTTGCTGGAAGGGTGTGTGGGGATGCTGCCCAATAGAAGGGATGGATGAGAACAAACAGCAGCAGGGACAAGCACTCCCACAGGTTCTGAAGAAATAAATGATTTTTTGAATGATTTTTTTCTTTAACCAATAGAATCCTGCTGTAAAAAAACAGGATGTTTTCTTGTGAAGTTCAGTATAGACACAGCAAGAGAACAGTATGCTCTTTATTTAAGGAAAATGAAAATATCACTTGCATTGGAGAGACAAACTCACTTTTCATCTTACTTGAAGGTGGTCATGCTGGCTTCCCCAGGAAAGATGACACTTCTGCCACTCAGATCTCCCTGTGAGACTTGGATCTGCTGCTCTGCTGCATCTCCCTTTTTCATGGGCTACACCCCTGAGCCACTACTCTCCATGTCATCTCTTAGGGGATTCACACTTGCATCAAGGCTGCACCTTGATGCAGACCTGTCAAAAAATATCTGTATCTGTATCTATATCTATAGCTGTATCTATAGCTGTTATCTATATCTATATCTGTATCTATATATCTGTACCTATATGTAGAGCTATATCTGCTGGAATAGATTTCCTGTTGAAATGGAGTTAAATGAGCCTACAAGGGCATTTCTTCTGCTACAGCAAAACTGGTCCGTGTAGCCGAGCCAGCTTGGAAGCCTTTGCTCTAGGCTGAATGGTGAAGATACATTTGGCAACTGTTGGCTTCACATTTTGTGATGTAAAGACTTCCTGATTCTTTAGCACCATTTCACACACAAGCTTGCATCCTGAAGTCACCACTGCAGCCTTCCACTGGTACAGAATTGTCTGATCAAGGCTGCCTAGGTGTCCATTAAGGTTAAAGGGTCATCTCCAGAGAATGATCCCAAACACGTGATCTAGTTGACTGGATAGGGCTGGGTGCTAGGTTGGACTGGATGATCTTGGAGGTCTCTTCAAACCTGGTTGATTCTATGATGATGATATTTGCCCCACGTGGAAGGAATTACATTCTGCAGGTATATATGTCATTGCCTCAAAGAGCAATCTGGACAACAAGCTTAAGTTAGAAGCCCATCTCTGAACTCTCAGTAAGAGTCCTTCAAGGTATCTGGATCCAGTAGAGGGAGATCATCCTGCTGTAGAGCTATTCATCTCAGTGTTGCAGACAGCAGATGAGATGAATCTTCTTCAGAGAACTTTGTTTTCCTCTGTGGGCTCTTCAGGGAGCTCAGACAGCTAACTTAGGCTAGTGGTCTAACTTTGGACAGCTTAAAAGCCAGAACTGACTGAGAAAAATCCCACCCCACTGATCTGGTATCTGAGTGAGAGAAAAATACTTAATGGTTTTGAACATCAAAAAACTCAGACTAAAGGTTCTGCAACCTCCTTAGGGGCAACAGGTGAATGTGTTAAGCTTATAACCACCATCATTCTCTGTTTTAACTCCCCCTGCCTTAGCTCTCTCTTCTCTTAATTACATTTTTTCAACTCTACTTTGTCATCAAAATTTTCAGCAGAATCAACTTTTTTATTTCTCTCATAATGCATTCTTGATGCTAATACTATTTTCACAGGGAAATTGGTCTTTCTTTAGCTATTTCCACACCTAGAGTTTAACTTTCTCTACATAGACATTATGTTGTTATCTACATCCCTTTAGGGAGGTCCTTATGTTGTTTCAGCTGCCTCCTTGAGAAATAGGGTAGGATTCAATCAGTCAAATGCAGCTACCCAAGAATTATGACTTAAAGTTAAGGTTGGGGCCCAGGTTTTATCAACGGTCAGTAGAGAGAGATGTACATTCAGAGAAGGCATTTCAGGTATCATCTGACCCAGGGTAGGTGGATGACATGGTGGGAGTGCTCCTTTCTCCCCTTCCAAGTCTAAGATGGTTATCCATAGGTAAAGCTATGTGAGATGTGTGCTACCTCGACCATTTGTGTGTTGCTGATCCAAATATGAGTCTCTTATTGCCTGCAGAACATCCACTTTCTGTGCTTCCTCAGCGTGGCTTGGACAGATTCACTCTGATATGGGTCAAGAACTGGAGGGCTGGGCCCAGAGAGCGCTGGTGAATGGTGCCACATCCAGTTGGCAGCTGTCACTAGTTGTGTGCCCCAAGGATCAGTGCTGGGCCCAGTCCTGTTCAACATCTTTAATGATGATCTGGACCAGGGGATTGAGTCCAGCATCAGTAACTTTGCAGATGACACCAAGCTAGGAGCAGGTGTGGATCTGTTGGAGGGTAGGAGAGCCCTCAAGAGGGACCTTGCCAGGCTGGATGGGTGGCAGAGGCCAATGGGATGAGATTTAACAAGGCCAAGTGCAGAGGTCTACACTTCGGCCACAACAACCCCAAGCAGTGTAACAGGCTGGGGACAGAGTGACTGGAGAGCAGACAGGGACCTGGGGGTGCTGGTAGATAGTAGCTGAACGTGAGCCAGCAGTGTGTCCAGGTGGCCAAGAGAGCCAATGGCATCCTGGCCTGGATCAGGAACAGTGTGGCCAGCAGGACAAGGGAGGTTATTCTGCCCCTGTACTCAGCACTGGTCAGGCCACACCTTGAGTGCTGTGTCCAGTTCTGGGCTCCTCAATTCAAGAGAGATGTTGAGATACTGGAACATGTCCAGAGAAAGGTGACAAAGGTGGTGAGAGGCCTGGAACACAGCCCTGTGAGGAGAGGCTGAGGGAGCTGGGGGTGTTTATCCTGGAGAAGAGGAGGCTCAGGGGTGACACTAAGGTTATCATATTAAACAAAATTCATATTTTGCAGGAACTTGTTTTACTAACCACCACCAGAGTACCTGTCACGAGAGAAACAAATAATTCCTCCCTTGATATTTCTTTGTGACTTCTATTTCTTGCTTAAATAGAGAAAGGCACTAAGCAAGAATTGAACTCAAAACAGAGATCCCAACATTCAGTCCTCCAGGAAGAAACATCTTGAGCCAATTGGTTCTTCTGCCTCATGCAGTGTTTGCTGTCTATAGCACTAAATTAATACTTGCTTGTTGGATCATGCACAGGGCTGGGATGCTGTTATGGAGGCAGAGGACTCCAGGACAGACCCATGCTGTCTGGTTTCCTGGGTAGAATCCTGAGGACAACAAGAAAAATTAAAATACTTTTATTCCTCCCTCCTTTAATTTCCAGTATGATCGTTATGGACTGTCTTGTGCTTCTCATATGACTACCAAGAAGTAGTCACTCTCCACACTTGACTTTTATCCTGGAGAAAGGGTTTGCTTGTTTCTCATCAGAGAAAGATCAGCAGCTAGGAAAGTAACAAAAAATATTATGACAGTTGATGATTTTTATCAGTCCCTGGGGATAAACGCTGTAGTTTAGCACAGGGATACATTTAACTGACTTTTCTTGTCTGAAGTCAGGCTTCAACAAGACCAAGTGCAAGGTTCTACATCTGGATCAAGACTATCTGAAGAACATGTACAGGCTGGGCAGTGAGTGGCTGGAGAGCATCCCTGAGGAGAGGGACTTGGGGGTGCTGCTGGATGAGAAGCTCAACATGAGCTAGCAGTGTGCACTTGCAGCCTGGAGGGCCAACCAGATCCTGGGCTGCATCAAGAGGAGTGTGGCCAGCAGGGTGAGGGAGGTGATTCTCCCCCTCTACTGTGCTCTGGTGAGACCCCACCTGGAGTACTGCATCCAGTTCTGGAGCCTCTATGACAAGAGGGATGTGGAGATGCTGGAGCATGTCCAGAGAAGGGCCATGAGGATGCTCAGAGTGCTGCAGCAGCTCTGCTATGAGGACAGACTGAAAGAGTTGGGGCTGTGCGGTCTGCAGAAGAGGAGGCTCCAAGGTGACCTTCTTGTGGACTTCCAGTATCTGAAGGGGGCCTACAAAAAAGCTGGGGAGGGACTTTTTAGGCTCTCAGGGAGTGACAGGACTAGGAGGGAATGGAGCAAAGTTGGAGATGGGGATATTCAAACTGGACATGAGGAGGAAGTTGTTCAGCACAAGAGTTGTGAGAGGCTGGAATGGGTTGCCCAGGGAGGTGGTTGAGGCCCCATGCCTGGAGGTGTTTAAGGCCAGGCTGGATGAGGCTCTGGACAGCCTGATCTAGGGTAAGGTATTCCTGCCCATGGCAGGGGATTGAAACTAGATGCTCCTTGTAGTCCCTTCCAACCCTGACTGATTCTGTGATTTTATGATTCTTCCTGAATCCTAAAAGGAGCTTACTCATAGCAATTTTTGTTGCATCGTTTCTAATCCCAACACCATTAACATCCCTTCTTTCTTTCACACTCAAATTTTTTTTTCCTGAAAGAAAGCACCCCCATTAATTAAAAAAAAACCAAAACTGAGACTTAGCTGGAGGGTCAAGTCCTCTTCTGAAAGCACTTTTGTATCTGTGAGGTTACATCACGCTCCTAACCTACAGAGCTGCACCTGAGATTGCACTGTAAATGAGAAGTGGAGACCTCGAGAAGGTTATTAGCTTAAGGTTAGGTAACATTTGCTGGTTTGGAAACATCCCAGGAGAGCTAACTGAGGCCTCTTTCAAGATGAGTGTCTGCAGCCTGAAAGGAATATCTTTACTGCAGCTGTAAAAAATGCATTAAAGGAAGTAAAGACGATGTCTTAGCTATAACATTTATAAAACATCAAGGAGGGCTTGTGATGGAACCCATGGTCTTCAAATGCTAATGGAAGAAAGGCTTGCAAGCAGTGAATATTTGCAGGTCTCAGTAAATTAGCATTTTGGTTCAAGGCTTTGGATAAACAATAGAATTTGGAGGAAAATCATCAAGGTCCTCTCTGTTTCAAGCTACGTGAATTATAGAATCAATCATAGAATCATAGAATGGTTTAGGTTGGAAGGCACCTCAAAGATCATCCAGTTCCAAACCCCTGCCATAGGCAGGGACACTTCCCACTGGAACAGGTTGCTCAAGGCATCATCCAGACTAGCCTTGGACACCTCCAGGGAGGGAGCAGCCACAACCTCCCTGGGCAACCTGTGCAAGTGTTTCAGCACCCTCACTGGAAAGAATCCTTTCCTAACATTTAGTTGGAATCTCCCTTCTGACAGTTTAAACTCATTATCCCTTGTCCTGTCATCGCAAGGCCTTGTCCATAGTCCCTTCCCAGCCTTCCTGTAGTCATCTTCAGATACTGGAAGGCCACTACAAGGTCTCCTCGAGGTCTTCTCTTCTCCAGGCTGCAGAGCCCCAACTCTCTCAGCCTGTCCTGATAACAGAGCTGCTGCAGCCCTCTGAGTGTCTTTGTAGCCCTCCTCTGGACTGGCTCAAACAGTTCCATGTCCCTCTTGAGTTAGAGGCTCCATAACTGCACACAGGACTCCAGGTGGGCTCTGATGAGAGCAGAGCAAAATTCTTTTCTCTTACTCTATTTAAGCTGGCAGCAAAGCCAGCTTGCTTTCTCTTCCCTTCCCTCTCTTCTCCCAGGGAGGAACACTCTTATCTGGCAACATGGTGCCTGTTTGGCATGACTAATTTTTATTGCCTGCATAGTCTTGGTCTCTTTAGGCCAAGATGCTCCAGTCCCCTAATCATTCTTGTGCTCCTCTGTTGGACTCTCACTAGTAGTTCTCTGTCCTCCTTGAATTGGGGAGCCTGGAGTTGGACACAATACACCAGGTGTGGCCTCATTAGGACAGAGTAGAGTGGCATGAAATCCTCTGTCAACCTGCTGGCCACACTCTTCTTAATGCACTCCAGAAAACCATTTACCTTCTTGCCCACAAGGATACAATGGTTTTAAACTGCAGCTGGGTAGATTTAGGTTGGACATAAGGATGAAGTTCTTTACATTGAGAGTGGTAAATTCCTGGAACAGGCTGCCCAGGGATGTGGTTGAGGCTCTATCTGTGGAGACATTCAAGATCAGACTCGATGTAGCCCTGGGCAGCCTAATAAGAGAAGAGAAGAGAAGAGAAGAGAAGGGAAGAGAAGAGAAGAGAAGAGAAGAGAAGAGAAGAGAAGAGAAGAGAAGAGAAGAGAAGAGAAGAGAAATCAACCAGGTTGGAAGAGACCTCCAAGGTCATCCAGTCCAACCTATCACCCAGCCCTATCCAGTCAACCAGACCATGGCACTAAATGCCTCATCCAGTCTTTTCCTGAACACCCCCATGGACGGTGACTCCACCACCTCCCTGGGCAGCCCATTCCAATGGCAAATCACTCTCTCTGTGAAGAACTTTAGTATAAAGTATATAGTAGAAGGTGTCGCTGCTCACGGCAAGGGGGTTGGATGAGATGACCTTTGAGGGTTCCTTCCAACTCAATGCAATCTGTGCCAATCAATCTACTTGAAAATGGTTCTTTAGCAGCAGCCCAGGAAATCTGAGAAAATGCAAAATGTTAGAGTCTGAGTAAATCTGTGTAAAGCTGTGTATTTACTTAATAGATGCTTCCAAGTACTGTGTGTTCAACTGGCTTACACAAGAGCATCAACTTTGATATTGGATTTAGAATGCAATATAAAGGCGACCAATCGCAAAACACAATCAGATTTGCCAGCTCAGGGGAATGAGCCTTTTTATGAAACTAACAATTACACACATAAAATCAACTGAAAATGAGTTAGCAAGATCAAACTTCCAGCTTGCTGACTGAACTCATGATTAAACCGTGATTAAAGTTGGTGAGCTAAATGAACACCCATCAATCCAAAATTCAATTTGACCTTGAAGAAAAGGAGGGGCTGTTTCTGACAGGGGTTACTTCAGATGTGGTCTCAGCATGTTGGTACCAGGGGATGTGTTTAGCTCAGTTGAAGAGCTGGGAAAATTCAGGGCAGGCAGCAAAAGGCAGCTGGAGGAGGGACAAGCCCAGGCTAGCCTCTGCTCTAGCTGCTTGGCACTGATGATGTCACCAGGACAGGGGATTCCCAACCCTACGTGTTACACAATTCCCTCCTGCATTGCAAACAAAACCCACCTGAGAAAGAGGACAGTTCCCTCGACCTTCTTGTCTCAAAAGATTTCCCACGGGTTTTAATGCCATTACTCAGTCATATGATATGATGAAATTTGCAGTGCCTTTGGCTCTGTAATTAAACACAACCTCCTGCCTCTCAAAGTCAGAGGAAAACTCAGGCATGTGACACCTCAGTGCCTCCTAAATATGGACTTAAATGTTTTGAAAAGAAACAGAAAATGAAAGCTAGCTTCTGAGAAGGCTTTAAAAGGAAATGGGGCCAATATTACAGGCAGTAGCTGAAAACCAGGCTTGAAGTTGCAGCTTGAGACCCTGACTCCATCAGCAGACCCTCATATGTCTCAGATCATCTTGCCATGGGCCACAGGAATAGGAACGTAGGACAATTCAGGTTTGAAAGGACCTGGGGAGATGTCTGGTCCAACCTTCTACTTAAACCAGTCAGCTCTGAGATCAGACTGGGAAGCTCAGTTCTGAAAGTCTTCAAGGGCAGACCCTGTTCTGCCTTGCTGGGCAGCCTCTGTCATTGCTGTTCTGGAGAAGAAATTTTGCCTTATATCCAGCCAGATTCTCTTTTGTTTCAGTTGATTCTCATCGCTCCTGTCCTCACACCATGTGTCGCTCTGAAGCACCTAGTTCTGTTTTCCTGAAGTCCTCCTCCTAAGGACGAGCAGGCTGCTATACGCTGTCCCCAAAGCTGTCTTACCTCCATCTCCTTTAGTCTCTCTAACAAAGACAAGTGCTCCAGGCCTGATCATGCTGAGATCTCCCAGTCCACCACCATCAAACCCCTGATTAGCACCAACCCCTTCCTTCCCCAGCACAGCATGCCCAAAGCCTTGCTGGGACAATTAATATCTACACTCCATGCCTGCATTCCTGTGCCCAGACTCCATCACCCCAAAAGCCCTGTTAGGCCAATGTCATGCTCTATCCCTCCATTTCTTACAAGCCCTGCTGGAACTTGTTCTATCTTCCTCAGTCCAGCACCCCCAGTTCCCCTGGCAACCTTCCCAACATGCCCAGACTAGTACCCAAAATCCCACTGGGACTCCTCCCAGCCCAATGCTCCCCTCCTGAAAGCCTCTCCAGCCTGGACCCCAAAATCTGTTGGGCTAGCCACACATACACCCCATCCTGACACATCAAAACCTGCAAGAATCCCTGAAACCCAGCATCCCAAACCCCACTAGGACCTCCCAAACCCACCACCCCAACCCTGCTGGAACTCCTCAACTCAGCACCTTGATTTCCATCAGGATCCCCATCCACCCTAGCAGCCCAACATCCCAGTTCCTGCCAGGACCCTTCAACCCAGTACCCCAAACCGCATTCAATCACCCCAGCCTGTTATCCCAGACTCCATCAGGAGTCCTGAACATTAGCATCCCAAGTGTTCTGGGCCCCCTACCTACCCTCATGGAGGGAGGGCATCTCAAACCTATTTGTGATACATGCTTACTCCTCTTCAAGTCCACCCTCAAACCTTGCCAGGACCTCCAATCATCCTTTCCAACCTCACTGTGACACCGGTAGCCCAACATTGAAAACCTTGTCAGCACCTCTCTAACAGGGCACCCAAGAACCAGCCTGAACCCCCAAAACTAGCACCCCAAAGACCTCCAGGACTCCCTCAGCCCAGCATTCCAAACCCTGACAGGACTCTCACCCACCCAGCCAGGCACCTCTATCCCCACTGAGACTCCTCAAACCTAGCACTCCACACCTCACCACAACTTCCCCAGTCAGGCACCTAAATCCTTACCTAGACCCTCCATCCACATCCTCATCTCCAACCCCATCACTATTCCCATTCTCATATTCATTCTCACTCATTATCATTTTTCAGGCATCAGAATGGGCTGCCCACGGAGGTGGTTGAGCCATCAACCCTGGCTGTGTTTAAAGTCATTTGGATGTGGTGCTTGGGGGTGTGGTTTAGGGCTGAACCTCACAGAGGAGGGTTATCACTTGGACTTGGTGATCCCGAGGGTCTTTTCCAACCTGGAAGTTCATGTGGTTTTGTGATTCTGTGATCATTTGCATTCCCATCTCCATTCCCATCCTCATCCCCAACCCTGTCTTCATCCACATCCCAATCCCCATTCATGTCCTCATCCCCATCTCCATCCCCACTCCCATCTCCATCTCCATCTCCACCTCCATAATCTTCATATCCACCCCCACTTACATTTGTATTCCCCCTCCTAACTCTATCACCATTCTCATTCTTATCCCTTTTCTTACTCCCATCACCATCCTCATTCTTATGCCCATTACTGTTTTCATTCCTACTTCTATCTTCATTCTCATCCTTATCTCCATTCCCATTTCCAACCTCAAATTCATCCCATCCCCAGCCGCTCCTACCCCCTCCCCTCTCGCTCCGGGGTGTGGCCGCCGCGGGCAGGGGCCGGCCGAGGGGCGGGGGCTGATGCGGTTCGGGGCTGCCTTTGTGCGTGGCTCGGGGCCGCTTCATTCCTCACTGTCCTCCTGCGGAGCGGCTATGGCTGGTCCCTTCCCGGCGCACGGTTGCGACAGCGGCGCCCTGCTGGGAGGTTTAGGGGTCTTACTGCAGGCGCTGCTGGCTCTCTGCGTCTGCAGCACCCTCATGCGTGAGTACTGGGGAGGATGCACGGTGCCGGGCTGGCAGCCTCTTGCCCCGCCTGGGAGGCCGCTGTGGACCCCCTTTACCATCACCGGAGAGATCTGACCGGGGCTGCCCCGGCGTGGGGTGGGGGTGGTTTTCTAAGCAGCACCAAGTTATGCGTTTTCTACCTGTAGGCTTCAAAGCGAAATGCGAGGCTTTGTGGCTGCTGCGCTACCCACCTGGCAGTTCAGGTGCCAGGTGCTGGTTCTTAAAACTCTTGTTTGCAGCCTCAATATGATAGTAGCGAAGCCCCGCGAACTTGAAGCTCTGGTCGGTTAAAACTGGCTCTGCTCGTAGGAGCCGTGGTTTGGTCGCTTGGAAAATGTTAAAGAAGCGTGAAAGCTACTGGTAGAACCCGGTACTGGGAAGGAGCTACCGAAAATGGAGTGGGCATCAGGTACAACGCTGCCCGGTTAGAGTGATGGGGCACAACGTGGCTCTGTGGTGGTGTTCTGTTTAACTTGGTTTAAAGTGTCGCGTTCGAGGGCTGGGGAGAATGTTTTGTTGGTTTCTGAAAGGGGGTGATGGTGAGAGGGAGCAGCTGACTGGTGAGAAAAGCTGGACACACCAGGATCCAAAGAAAAATTGGCTGTTGTTCTGTGCTGCAGTTGCCTTCTGCTCTGAGCGATGTGTGCTTCCCTTTCTCTTGAGGATTAAGTGGTTCAACGCAAGTTGGGTAACATGCCAGGACTCGATCCGTGTGCCCTTTTTAAAGCCTATGGTGACAATGAACGAAAGCTTAGATGTTTTTCGGATAAGCAGCAGCAGATTCTGAGCAGCAAGCTCACCTCTCTCTGCCCTCTGCAAACTTCCTTGAGAGGCTCCAGCGCTGTGGTTAACACCAAGCTGCCAGAGGAAGATGCACCAAGTTTTTTCCCTACGATAACAGATGGTTTTTCCCAGTCCCAGCACTTCACAGCTTGTATTTCACCAAATAGAGTGAGAATAGATGGATTTCCTGTGACTTCCCCTTGGTGCTGCATGCATAGGGGTGTTAATTGTCCCCTAAACTCCATGGAGCGTCCCATAAAATCTAAGACTAAAGTTAATCATCTTAAAATACTTTGGTGGTTGCGTAATCCCTGTTAGCAAATCATCAGCTCTGAGCATATTTTGTTGTCCTCGTGGCTCTCCCCCTCCTCGAACATCAACAATCTCCTGGTGAAATGAAACCGAAAGCGGATCCTGTGTGGTTAGTTTTTGAGTCTGCTCCGTGCCTAAAGCTGCTGAGGAAACTGCGGGCTGGCACCCCAAAAGCAGGTGTGTTTACAGCTCTGGGATCTTCAGTGCAGAAGCTCCTCAGGCTTGCAGCTGGGCTGGTGGCCCCTAACTCACTCCAGCTGTTCCTTATCTGTGCCCCATTCACTCATGCTCTGCTGGAGGCTTTCTCAGATCTGTTGTTGGGGCTGTTTGCATGCAGTGTTGGAATCCGGGAAGGCTGTAATGGGCTCACCACCAACTTGACATTAGATGATAACTTGCTTTGAAGCAGTTTTTTTTTTGGCTATTCAGGTAACTAGTTCTGTTGGCAGCCTCCTGGGAAGGAAAAGGTTGCAGCAACTGGAGACACAGAAGCTTTTTGAGCTGCTGCTGATGTGTGTGAAGATTCTAAACAGTTTCCGGTAACCTTGATTTGCATCTTCATCTAGCCCACTGTGAAGTTGGGCAGTCCCAGATGGATGTTTATCTTATCTAGACCTCGGGACACTGCTGTCACTGCAGTCAGCATCAGCACTTTTTTGATACTCCATCCTTCAGTGCTGTGATATTCCTGGATGTGTATGTCTGTGGTTTGTAGGTCTGTCAGTTCTGCTTTAATAGGATGTTGCAAGCTACCTTGCTTGGTCTTACAGGTCAAGCAGTGGAAATTCAGTTCGTAACTGAACCCAAGTCAGTGCCTTTTACATTCCTTCTTCTTTAAAGTACCATCTCAGCTATAGGAACACCTGAATGTAAATAGATAAGATTTCCAAGTCGACTAACTACTGCTCAGAGCAGTTGAAAACATCTAGAGGAACGCAGACTATCAATGATGGGGTGTTCTACAAATCTTGCTGGTGAGTGTGCCTGGGATGTACCCACAGAGTAGAAGATATCCACTAGGTGAGTCCCAAGTATGGCCCACTGCAGGAAGGATGAATTTATATGTTACTGGAAGAGTTTGTGTCCTTCAATTTCTGTCTCTAGGGGTTGTGGAAAGGGTATCAACATGGTAGGACAACTCAACAGAGGACAAATTCAGTCTTGCTTTCTTCTCTGAATTGATGCTCTGTGTCTAGTGTGCAGAAAACAGCTTGTCTGTAGAATGGACCTGTCACGGTTTCAAGTTTTATTACAGCAACCCAGTAGGTTTCTTGAGACCAGAGTAGCCTATTGCAAATGCTACCCAAAAAAAGTCAGCTTAGGACAAAAGGTTTGGAGCGACAGAGGGGGAATACTGTTTCCCTGTGATGGGATGAGTGGGATGGTTGCACCCCATTGCTGTGTAGTACATGAAATGGATCCTTCATGTAAACGGGACCCAGAAGTAAATGGTTCCCTGCCTTGGTAGGGAATCAGGAAACCTGTTCAGTCTGGTTCATCTGTCAACCACCATAGGCATTGCTGGTGACAGAGTTCCTGTGAACCTACAAACACTCTCTTGCTTTCTCAGCAAGGTCTTTAAGGTTGTAGTAAAGAATGTTTCCAACACCTTACAGCTTTGTCCCATTTGGTTAAAGAATTGAAAAGGAGTTGCTAGCCTTCCCACCTGCTGGTGGTGGCTTTGGAGATACTTTGTCTGTAAGGACGTTTGCTGCAAGAACCAAAACACCTGAAAGAGGAGGCAATGAAGCCTAGCAGCTGTGTGTTTGGCAATCCAGTTTTCTATGTAAGAGCTTTCCCTTAGGGAGGTTGCAACATGGAGGAGTGTGGATAATTGTGCAATCCCATCTGACGTAGTTCTTAATGTTCTGCCTTGATCATCACTCAGCTGAGTGGAGCAAGCATGTTGCAGGTATCTCAGTTGCAGATGCTGGGTATGATTTAGGGGTTAGGTTCCTGAACTTGCTGCTATGTGAAACTTTTGGGGTTTTTTTGCTGTAGGCTAGCAAAAATTGTCCAGGTTTCCACCTAGAAAAACCCTTTGAAATGAAGTGAGATCTTGCACAGGCATTTTAGCCATCGCTTTTCCTGTGGATTAGCTGGAGTGAAAAAGAAACAAGGTTTTGAATTTAAAGACTCTTTTTTTTTCCTCCAATCAGAAGAAGCTTTCCTTGGAGCTGGTGTATGTGTGTCTTCTACCCCACCACAAACAGCATGGAGGACACCTAAGAAAAAATCTTTCTTTCCAGCTTTCTCTCTTAGTCTTCTGAGTCTGAACGAGGCTAGTAGCAGCATTTGTGCTGCAGGCATTGGAGTTAACTTGGCTCTTAGAAAAAGGTCTTCTGCTGGGCAGGGAGAGCTGAATTGAACAGAGCTCCTTAGACCTTTTTCACATGAGGAAACTTGGTTTTCAGCTTGACCTTGGAAAATGTCTTGGTCCAGCCTAACATGACAGCAGTGTCCCTGTATCTCCTTTTGCATATCATTACTGGATGCACCTTGCCTTGATCTTTCTCTAAAGGTGAGCAGTTTGTAGTAGTGACCCTGGTACTGATCCAATAGGCAGGGCTTGCTCTTAGCAAGCATTGTGGTGGTGTTATACTCACAATAGCTTTGTCTGAGACAGAACCACATAAAAAGAGTTTGCCCAACAGACTCTTAAAAGAAATGGTGACACTTGATGTGGAAAATTCCAGGTAAAGAATAGAAGTACCACTCCATTGCTGATATTTTCCTGGTCTCCATGGACTTAGCAGATGACCTGCCAGTGCATTTTTCTCCAGGGTGGTGGGCAATTGGTTAGTAAAAATAAAGAACAGCATCTCAGTGTATGGAAGTGTCTAAACTTTGGTAAGGATTGGTGGAAACTGGTACTTCTCCATCAGCTAAATCAACCTTAAGTAACCTTTTGTGAGTTTTTAGTATGCTAGGCATTAATGGTTTTAAGCCATTAAAAGCAGATTCAGACTAGATCTAAGGAAGAAATGTTTTACACTGAGGCAGTGAAACACTGGCATAGGTTGCCCAGAAGTGAAAGAAGTCCTGTCCCTGGAAGCATTCAGAGACAGGTTGGATAGGGCTCTGAGCAACCTGATCTGGTTGCAGATGTCCCTGCTCAGTGCAGGAGGAGGTGGAACTAGATCACTGAAAGATCACTCCCAACTCAAAGCATCCTGCCCTGGTGCAAAGATCAGGGCTGCTGTGATACATAGTTGGATTTTCTCTACTATTTCTGTGCTTCAGAATTATCCCAACTGCTTTCTCTGTGGTGTTTTGACCTTTACCCTGAACACCTCTCAGAAGCGTGAGTGGATGTGTGAATCCATGCCAAGAAAGACAAGAAAAAAGTGATGGATCACTTGATCACTTGATTTGTCCAAACTTCCACTGTTTTGAAATCTGCCCAGGAGAGGCTCAGATGACTTTGCTTCCTCTAACAGAAATGCACAGAGACAGTCTGTGCATTAATTCTGCAGAAGAGAAGGCTCTAAGTGATCTTACAGTGGACTTCCAGCACCTGAAGGGGGCCTACAAGAAGGCTGGGGAGGGACTGTTTCCAAAGGTATGTAGCACTAGGACAAGGGGCAATGGTTTTGAAATAGAAAAGGACAGATTCAGAAAGGACTCCATGAAGATGTTTTCCACTATGAGGGTGGTGGAACACTGGCACAGGTTGCCCAGGGAGGTTGTGGAGACCCTTTTCCTGGAGCCATTCAAGGTAAGGCTTCATGTGGCTCTAATAAACCTGATCTAATTGGGAATGCCCCTACTTATTGCAGTGGAGTTGGACTAGATGACTTCTAGAGGACCTGTAGAGGCCCCCCCAGCCCACTGCATTCTATGATTCATGATTTTGGTTATTCACACACATGTGTATTTAAACAGGATCTTCACCACTGTGGGTGCTCATCCCTCTGTGGGTTTGTATTCCCCTAAAAGCTAACTGTGCCCCTGGAGGTGTGAAGCAGAGGGTTTTGCAGACTGTAGTAGTCAGTTTATGAGTAGGTTTGTGGCTTGATCAAAAAGCTGCAGTGGCAGGACTCTCAAAATGTTTTTCTTCTGCTTCATTACATCTGAAAACTGTCTGAGCTTGAAAACACGTGTTCTGTGTTGTAAGCTGGAAGGTCTGTGCGGTGTTTGATGTGCTTCATTAAACTCCACATGGCTCTCCACAGAGCTTTTGATTTTCAGCTGCTGGTTATGTTGCTCTCTTCTTGTATGCCACTTTTTGAACACCTAAACTGACCAGTGGAAGCCGTGTGCTAGGTGAAGACTGAGGTTCTTGGTTTCTGACATAGCCAAATGGGTGAGCTGAGAAGTAAGCTAGCAAACTGGAAATGATTCGAGGGCTGTGGAGCACCCTGCTGAATTGATTCTGCAACATGTTTAGGAAAAAAGCAGAAGTGGTTTTGGTGTGCCTGCACTAGCCTGGAAGCTCCAGTGTGCAGCACCATGCAGGGCTTTGTGTAGGATCATGGCTTCAGTAGCAGTTTCCTGAGTGCCTACTGTCTGTTCATGCTCCTCTTGCAAGTCTAACCCAGAATAAACTCTTCTTATCGAAAGATCCTGTAAAGTAGCCCAATAGTAGCTGGATATCTTGATGGGTAGATGTCCTGATTTTGCTGGTGCAGAATCACAGGCAAGCCACAGTCTTCAGCTCATGAGTAATTTTGAGTCAGCCAGGGCAGGGGACCTGAGGTGGCTCAGAGGTGTATCTTTATATCATGAACATGCTCAATAAAGAAATAAAAGAAGTTTGCTGAGAATAGGGAGCTTCCTCCTTGGGCTTCTGCTCTTGGTCTTTTCCTGCTTCTGCTTCTCTCTTCCTGCTTCTGAGGACCACTTTCCTCTATTGTGGCCACTGTACATTCAGTTTATATTGATATTACTTTGGCTGTTTCATTCAATACATTTTCATTTCAAGCTGTCAATCTTCTCTCCTTTCTCCTTTACTCCTCTGTTGGCTGCTTTCTGTACAGTGGCTGTGGCTTCCTCCCATTGTGTCTCAGATTGAGCTGTTGGAGTAGCTGCTATGAATAGTGCTGATCCCAGGGGTTTGGCCTCTGTATCCTGCATGTTGACTTCTTTCCTGTCTGGGGCTTGGGAAAAGCCTGGGAAAGGGTGTGACCCTCAAAATAGGTTGAAATGTATTATTGGAGACTGTACAGCCTATAAATAACACAGATGTTGGGCAGGGAAAGAGCTTCTGTTTCCTCCCTGGTACAGTAGCTCTGGGTTGTCTTCTGCAAAGGCCAGTAATAAAGTCCTGACCTTTTTGCTAGTGTGATGTTAGAATAGAATAGAATAGAATCAATCAGATTGGAAGAGACCTCCAAGATCATCCAGTCCAACCTAGCACCCACTCCTATCCAGTCAACCAGACCATGGCACTAAGTGCCTCATCCAGTCTTTTCCTGAACACCCCCAGGGACGGTGACTCCACCACCTCCCTGGGCAGCCCATTCCAATGGCAAATCACTCTCTGAAAAACTTCCTCCTAACATCCAGCCTGTACTTCCCTCGGCACAACTTGAGACTGTGTCCCCTTGTCCTGTTGTTGGTTGCCTGGCAGAAGATGTTGCTCCATGGAAGTTTAGCTTGCCCATCTCTTAAAAGAAGGTAACAGCATAACCAGTTTTGGGCACTGCCAGCTTTATTTCCAGTTAGCCACTCAGAATTCAAGTGCATTAATGCTGCAGAGCTTACTGAGTGCTTCTAGTGTCAGGTTCATTTCCAGTGTTCATCCTCTGGGGCCTGTTGCTGATCTTGGTGGGATCAGGCTTGTGACTTCTATAAACCAAGTCCTAGAAGCTTTGTCTGAGTTGACATCTCCCATCCAAACATCATTTTTTAAAATCTTTCAGTTGATTGCAGTAAAACTTATCAAGGAAATGGTCTCTCAGCAAGCACACCTAAGCTTTTCCTCAGGGAGTAAGTCTCACACTTTGATTTTTTAGAAACCCAACTTGAAATTTTGTTTGCTAATCAGCAGCAAATTTCCACTGCAGCTAATTCTGTCTAAATTAGGGAGGTTTATGTCCAAGAGGAATAAGAGGCACTTGGGCTGATGCACACATCTGTAGCAGAGCTATCTGAATGTAACATGGGGTCAAAGATGCAGGAAGGATGCTGCATGTAGGGGTCCTCCACCTTGTGTAGGGCGAAGAACAGTATAATGAAATTGGGTGATTGCTGCTGTCCTTGAGTGCAATAAACAATTTGTTTAAAGACAGAACATTACAAATTATGCAAAAATAACAATCAAAAGTATTTTTCTATCCAAGCAAAGATTGTTAATAACTACGAAAACTGTTTATTAACATTAAATCTTGGATAACAAGTTAACCATGGCACAGCAATGTGCCCTTGTGGCCAAGAAGGCCAATGGGATCCTGGGGTGTATTAGGAAGAGTGTGTCCAGCAGGTCAAGGGAGGTTCTCCTCCCCATCTACTCTGCCCTGGTGAGACCTCATCTTGAATACTGTGTTCAGTTTTGGGCTCCAGTTTAAGAGGGACAGGGATCTGCTGGAGAGGGTCCAGCGGAGGGATACAAGGATGATTAGGGGACTGGAGTGCATGGCTTATGAGGAGAGGCTGAGGGACCTGGGGCTGTTTAGTCTGGAGAAGAGAAGACTTAGAGGGGATTTGATAATTGTTTATAAATATCTGAAGGCTGCCAGGAGTGGGGGGACAGGTTCTGCTCACTTGCTCCCTGGGATAGGACAAGGAGCAATGGGTGTAAATTGCAGCAAAAGAGGTTCCACCTCAACACAAGGAGGAACTTCTTTACTGTAAGGGTCCCAGAGCACTGGAATAGGCTTCCCAGGGAGGTTGTGGTGTCTCCTTTCAAGGCCTGTCTTGATGTGTTCCTCTGTGATCTGTGCTAGATTGTGTTGTCTTGCTCTGGCAGGGAGATTGGACTGGATGATCTCCTTGGGTCCCCTCCAACCCCTAACATCCTGTGATCTCAAAGGAAAACTTATTTACAATGTTCAAAACCCATGATTTGGCTATTTATATACACAGGGAACAGGCAATACTAGAACACTTTAAGGAGTAACTAGCAGATGCAAACATTAAAACTGGAAAGAGGTTCTTAGTTTCAATTATACCTCAGGGGACTTGAGAGACTCCTTTCTGCTACTAAGGCAGAAAGGCACAATAGAAACTAGTTACTGAATTTCTTACAGAGAGGCTTTAAATATTCTCTCACAAAATAGTATCAGACAGTAACCAAAACTTGAAGTTGCAGGCAAAGCAGAGCATGACATGGCAGGGCTCAACAGGCAAATCAAAATTAAAGTAAAAGCCAAAAGCCACATGGCAAAAGCCTATTTATTGATTGCCTGAAATGTGATGGCTCCTTGGACCACAGAAATTCGCCAATCAGAATGGCAGTTTGCCAAACCTCACCATATTGGGTGAAGTCCTTGACAGGATTTGTCAAGGTGAAGGGCCTTGCCAGGCTGGATGGGTGGGCAGAGGCCAATGGGATGAGATTTAACAAGGCCAAGTGCAGGATTCTGCACTTTGGCCACAACAACCCCAAGCAGCACTACAGGCTGGGGACAGAGTGGCTGAAAGCAGCCAGGCAAAAAGGTTCCTGGGGGTACTGGTAGATAGTAGCTGCAGATGAGCCAGCAGTGTGCCCAGGTGGGCAAGAGAGCCAATGGCATCCTGGCCTGGATCAGGAACAGTGTGGCCAGTAGGATAAGGGAGGTAATTCTGCCCCTGTGCTCAGCACTGGTCAGGCCACACCTTGAGTNGCACTTAGTGCCATGGTCTAGTTGATTGGCTAGGTGCTTGGTGCTCGGTTGGACTGGCTGATCTTGGAGGTCTTTTCCAACCTGGTTGAATCTGTGACAAGTCAGGAGCTTGCTTTTCCTTGTTTGGGAAGTACAAGTCTGGGCAAGTTTTGTCTTCTCCTCTGCACTCTGCTTTCTTCTCACTCCTAGCAGAGGGAAGGGGGATGATGGGATCATGCCTGGGCAAGCCATGACATGTGTATTCCACTGCACTGAGTGGGGCAGATTTTTGGAACAGTTTGCCCAGGAAAGTGGTGAGGTCACCATCCCTGGAGGTGTTTAAAAAAGGTGTAGATGTGGTGCTGAGAGACATTGTTTAGTGGTCACCTGGCAGTGCTGGGGTAATGGTTGGACTTGATGGTCTTAAAGGTCTTTTCCAACTTAAACAGTTCTAAGATGATTACAGACTCATGTAACTTCAGAGGACAAGCAAAGCTGTTGTCCCCTTCCTACTGCATTAAGAAAGCATCATGATAAGTGTCTACTTTGTACTACACTGGAAAAAGTGAGGATAGATGTCACTGAGCTTTTCTTTTCTAGTTTTGTGACTATTTACAGGTCTATAACTAAAGACTCAGTTTCCAGATTTCAGGTTCTTACTCAGATGTCCAATGTCTACCCAGCCTGGTGAACCTCAGGGAATTTCAAGAGTGTTTGATCTTTGTTGTCCTTGGCTGGAAAGGAAGAGCCTTGGAAGTATTTTGTTTCCTGTCCTGCCCTTCTCAGTTATGGGCAGGGTATGTCTCTCAAATTGTCACACATCTTCATTTCCTTTTCTTTAACTTCATGTCTTTTAATCTGCAGTAACTGAAGCCAAGTAGGGGGAGAGCAGTAACTTCTGAGGACACCAGCTCAAGCAAGCAGTCTGTCACCACAGTGATGCTTTATACCTGTTCAATGGATTGAATTTCCTAGAATCACCTTTTCCCAGATTCTTTGGACCATGTGGCAAGTCTAAATGGTCACACAGCACCCTTCTTCATTCTGCAGCAGGGCTGTAGGCCTTGGAGCAGACAGTGTGCTTCAGGTTTGGGACACAGTGAGGCTTCCTTTTGTTGTCCTTCAGGATTGTCTTTGAAACCTATCTGAAAGAAATGCATTAATACAGTGGAACCATTTTACTGCTGACATTCACCCACTCTGCTGTGAATTGAAATTTAAATGGATCAGATTAAAATAGGTTCAGAGTGGGGTTGGTTCCTGCTGGAAGAGCCTGGATGAACAGTCTTCACCTTCCATGATTTAGCAGCTTGGTTGTGTTTTTTTTTCAAGTGCTGCTTACTGTAGCATCATGCTCTGTTACAGAGACCTTCAGCCATGAGCATTAGATGTTCAGCTTTATTTCACCTAGCATCTCCTACCAATCTGTGGAGTCTCTACATCAGCAGTATGCACCACTGAGTGGTTTTGTGCTGTCAAGTGGTTGAGGTACCAAAATGTAGTTCTTCAGAACTGAAATAGCTCTGCTTTGTGGTAAAAGGGGCAGCTCACTACCCCTGTGAGCGTTAGCTATGACTTACCTTAAACATGCTGCAAGCATCTAGACTTTACACCACCGCTGGAAATGTGAGTTGAGGCTGATTCCTTAAGCATCACCAATTCAACCCTGTGGCAGTTGTTCCTGATGTGCATTGAGTTCTGAGATTCACTACTGCTTTTGGACTTGAAAAGAGTTGTCTGAAAGCTCGCTTGTACTTCCCCTGGTGTCTTCTTCCCCTTAAATTTTTTTGGGGGGGGGGATTAAAAGGATCACACAAATTTTTACTTGCTTCAGATGTTATTAGGATCACTTTCTTGCGTAGTGATGATGTGAACAGGCTCCAAATGAGATCAGAAGGATGTGTGTGTATAGCACACTTGCAAATACTTAGAAAGCAGTGACCAGCATATGGGTCTGCAAGGAACAACTCTACTCCAGAAATCTGGGGGGCTTGTCCTTTCCTGGCCTGTGGTATGGTCCAAACTGGTCTTGCAGACATCTGTCAGTTTGAGAGGTTCACATAGGTGTAGAAATGTGCAGTAACATTGAATTGGGATCATAGAATCATTTTGGTTGGATGAGACCTTTAAGACCGATTCCAACTGTGACGTAACTCTACCATGTCTGGTGCTAAGCCATGCCCCTTAGCACCACATCTCTGTGTCTTTTAAACACATCTAGAGTTTTTAAACATCTGGGGATTCAACTACCTCCTTGGTGAGCCTCTTCCAGTGTTTGAGAATCCAAATTGTTTACAGAATGTTAGAGATTGGAAGTGATTGCTAAAGATCACTTAGTCTAAATCCCTTGCCAGAACAGGTTACCCAGGATGGCTTCCAGGTGAGTTTTGAATGACTCCAGAGACTTCTTTGCCAAAATCAGGTGGCTTTTCAAATGGACAAAGTTGAGAAGAGAAGCAGAGTTAATAATCAGCAGCATGGCTGGTGGCACTGTAAGGAAGACACATTCCTGGTGTCTTCTGGTGTTGAGCCAGAACACACTAGTCTCATTTTTAATCTAGTTGGTTGGGACTTCTATCTTGTGCAGTTCTGTGTGCACTGAAGTAATTTTTTGATTGGTTGTACATGCTAGAGGTTAAACATCACACATCTCTTATTTGCTTGCTGCATTCATAAGCGTGCACAACTTTTTTTCTCAAGTCTCAAGAGTGTGCTGATGTGAGCAGTGGTAGGAAACCCATGCCTAGAGCTGGGGGAAAACTGAGTTGGCCTCAGTGAGTGGAGATATGGTTTTGAGAAGAACAAAGGATATTTCAACCTTTCTTCCACTTTAGCCAGCCGAGCCTGTGGCTGTGGGCACAGTAGCTTGGCTCTGCAGGGTGTGGAGGAGGGGGTTGGTCTCTTCTGCCAGGCAACCAGCAACAGGACAAGGGGACACAGTCTCAAGTTGTGCCAGGGGAAGTATAGGCTGGATGTTAAGAGGAAGTTCTTCACAGAGAGAGTGATTGGTATTGGAATGGGCTGCCCAGGGAAGTGGTGGAGTCACCGTCCCTGGAGGTGTTCAGGAAAAGACTGGATGAGGCACTTAGTGCCATGGTCTAGTTGTTTGGATAGGGCTGGGTGCTAGGTTGGACTGGCTGATCTTGGAGGTCTCTTCCAACCTGGTTGATTCTATTCTAAGAGGAGGAGAGGGACATTTTGCAGTTGCTGCTCATCCTGTTGCTCTGTGGTGTCCCCAGAGCACAAACGTAGCAGTGCTGCTTCAAAGACAACTTCATCAGTTCCCTGAGTTTTCAAAGAGCTGGTGCTGCTTTTATATGGATTTACCATCACCTCTAACCTCTGGGTCACAGCTACGAAAGAACTCTGCTCCAGTGAGCTTGGCTGAATTTCTGCTTTGATTTGGAGACAGCCTGCTGCAGCTCTGCACAGTAAATGCCCTATTAAGCAGTTAATTATTTCCCTATAATACTAGCTTTTATCTTTAATACAACAGTTTTACTGTCTCTGATAATTACACAGTCTCAGATAACTCTCTTAAATCTAATGAGGCATGACAAGCTGTGTTCAACAAGGCACCACACCATTAACTTCCTACCTCTTACTTGTCATCTTATCAGCCTGAATTACTGTATTTCTAGCCTGAGTGGCTGTGGATACATAAGATGTCACTTCTCATTAAGAATATAATGAACATCATCCCTGGTGCTGTCACGGTTGGGGTAGTGGTCAGCTGGCTGGCCTGCAGACCCCCCCCAACAGCTTCTCTGCAGCATCATGCTCTTTGCCCCATGAGCTGAGCAACCTTTTTGGGGTTCGCTTTAAATACATCTGGCTGCTCAAAACATCTTAGTATCTCCACAGGTCTCTTGCTTGTGGGTGAGTGAAATTCAAATAGCCCTTGGAAGGGCATTACTGATTATATTTGTGCCGTTGGAAGTTGTTGCTGCAGGGATACTCAGCTGGAAAAGGGAAACCATGTGGCATTGTTCGTGAATGGGGACAGGACACACACAGCTGCAGCGATGCCTGGTGTAACTTGATGCGACTGCTGCTTTATTATCAATGACAACAGCAGATCAGACCATTGAGGGTGTTGGTTGTGTGAGTTTGACAGTGGCACTGAATCCCCTGCATGTGCCTGAGCGATGTCTTGGAGTTAGAGGGGTTGTCTGCTGTTAACCTGTCACCTTGCCAGTAAAAGTATGAAGTTGTACTTCTGAAATGTTGAAGCTCCTGACAGACAAGTTCTGCAGCCTTCCAGGCTGGACCAAGAAGGAGGCAGACAGTAGGGTCCAGCTGGCAGACTGAGTGTTCACGTGCCACTGGATTCACCAGTTAATTGCCATCTAGATGCAGAAGAACCAAGAGCCCTTTCTTTGCAAATCAGCTGTATCCAGCTAAAGCCTTACTGCTTCTTCCCAGCCTTTATTCAGCTTGCTAGTAACAGCTTTTGGAGGTGGCTTTGCCTTCTGGTATGTGGAACTTGTATGACTTGCGCTGTCAAAGCTGTGCGTTTTCCCACTGAGCACAAACAGGGGAGGAAAAAGCCTTATTTCAACCTGAGTCATTCAGAATCCCTGTGGATATTTTATGGGATGCCAATGGGATCAGCTAGTATGGTGTACCTGAATTAGATCAGCTTCTGGCTCTGAAAGGGCAATTTTACTCCCACGGAAGCTCATAGCTTCTCTGCACTTTCATTAACTGAAAGACTAACCAGCAGGTGGATTGCCAATCTGGAAAGAGAGCTGGGTACCAAGTCCTGTTTAAAATTGTGCTGGCCTTACCATCAGTGTTAAAGATCTAAAATGAAGCAGAGGTGTTGCTTGTGCCCTGTTCCTCCCACAGGCAGTAAGGAAACTAGTCTGTTAAAGTGCATCTGCTTTCCCTAATGGAGAGCAGACAGAAGCATATAGCTCTGATGTCCCTGCTTTCATCTGTGGCACTCTAGGTTCCTGTATTCATATCCCTGAGTTGTCCTGGAAGGCATCCTCTTGTGTCAAGAACTGTCAGCAGTGAAAAAAGCCTCTTTGGTTGTAAATGTGAAGACAGTGGCTGCTTAGATGTAGCTGGGGGAGATGAAGAAACTTCTGCAATAAGTAGGGATGGTGTGTGTCGCTTTTGGTTGCTTTTTTAAAGGAGCAGAGTGGACTGCAGAGCTCCCAGGTGTGAAGGTTTAGTGATGATAGGGTAGATTGACTGATGTATTCTGGGATGCTTCAAAAGCAGCATGACCAGCAGGAAATGAGGTGATTTTTGCCCCTCTGTTCTATTGAGACCTCAGCTAGAGTCCTGTGTCCACCTCTGGAATCAGTACATGAAAGACATTGACCTGAGAGAGCAGGCCAAGAGGAGTCTGCAGAAATAGTCAGAGGAATGGAGCACATATCCTACGAGGAAAGGCTGAAGAGTTGGTGGTGCTCAGCCTGGAGAGGAGGAGGCTCTAGAGAGACCTTATTACAGCTTTCCCATTCTTAAAGGAGGCCTAGAAGTAAGACAGGGACAATCTTTTTAGCAGGGTCTTTTATATCGGGCTAAGGGATGATGGTTTAAAACTCAAAAGAGAAAGATTTATTACCATGAGGGTGGTGAAACAATGACATGGGCCATCCAGAGACATGGTAGAAGCTCCAGCCCTGGAAGTATTCAAGGTCAGGTTGGCTTTTAGCAACCCTAGAGTCATAGAATCAATCAGATTGGAAGAGACCTCCAAGATCATCCAGTCCAACCTAGCACCCAGCCCTAGACAATCAACTAGACCATGGCACTAAGTGCCTCAGCCAGTCTTGAACACCTCCAGGGACAGTGACTCCACCACCTCCCTGGGCAGCCCATTCCAATGCCAATCACTTTCTCTGGGAAAATCTTCCTCCTAACATCCAGCCTATACTTCCCCTGGCTGGTACAACTTGAGACTGTGTCCCCTTGTCCTGTTGCTGGTTGCCTGGCAGAAGAGATGAACACAGACCTGGCTACAACCTCCCTTCAGGTAGTTGTAGACAGCAATGAGGTCACCCTTGAGCCTCCTATTCTCCCGGCTAAACACCTCCAGCTCCCTCAGCCTCTCCTCACAGGGCTGTGTTCCAAGCCCCTCACCAGCTTTGTCACCCTTCTCTGGACACATTCCAGTATCTCAACATCTCTCTTGAATTGAGGAGCCCAGAACTGGACACAGCACTCAAGGTGTGGCCTGACCAGTGCTGAGTACAGGGCAAGAATAACCTCCCTTGTCCTGCTGCCCACACTGTTCCTGATCCAGGCCAGGAAAGGAGAATTCAAGGACAGGAGAATTCTTAGCTTTTTCAGGGCATGTGTTTGGTGATGCCAAAGTCATGTGTGAATCACTGCTTCACAGTGGTAGCCAGCAGGCATTGAAAAACATTGTGTAATGGAATAATGCTTAAATACTAGTTTGAAGCTTGCAGGGATTTGGGAGTTGCAACTGGTACCTTTTATGCTGGAGATGTTTGTTGGGTCCTGTTTCCTCAAAGGTCTTCATGTCCTCTTGGCTTCAAGGAGGAGATGGCTTTATTGCACTCCTGTGACTCAAAAGCTTAACAAGCTCTTGAGATACAGTAGCAACAGAGAAATGATGTAATTTCACTTTGCCTGGAAGAATTGTTATGGCTGATAGACAGTGATGAATCCTCTCTAGCTTCCCTTAGGTCACTCCCCGTGGCATAAAAGTGACACTGCTGAAGGATGCCAGATGCACCTCTGTTGTTCATCGCCATGACCTATGGGTTCATGTGTTGTCTCTGGATAGTTTGGATCCAGGTCCTTTGGCTTTGCTCAGCTTTAGACCAACAAATGCTGAGGATTTTCTGGCTTTTGTGGGTTTCTGCTTATTTTTACTCCATTTGCATTGAAGATTGGCACAGTGTGTGCACATCTATGGGTTCAGTTCTGCTGGTTAATGTAACCTCTCTGATTTTCATTGCAGTGAAACGATTTAGTGAACCAAAGGAACAGAGGCGTCCTTGGAAGATATGGTGAGAGTCTTGGTTTTGTTTCTTTTTTCCATTTGGATCTTGAAAAGGTCATGTATATATGAAGTTATTTCCCCTTGTGCTAACAATTTTCCAAGCTTTCTGAAAATCCTGCATGGTATTTAGTCATTAAGTAAAACTTTCTGCTGCTGCTGCTTCCCAAGGAGACCTCCGTAGAGTAGTTGGTGTTCCCTAGAAGTGAAATTCTCTGCCAAGCTGCTCCTGAAAAGCTTGTTTGAAAAGCTTGTTTTTACTTTGGTGACTGAACAAAGAGGTTATGGTCCCTTCCCACCTACATGTGAGCTGCCTCCCAAGCTCAAGTTTTGTTTATTTTTCAGTTGGATTAATCACTTTGTCCTCTGACCCGGCGCAAGTGTAGACTATGCAACATGTTTGCCTGTGTGTTGATGGAAGGTAGCTGGTTATTACTGTCACCTTTGGACACCTCTACAAAGTATTTCTGTTTTGTGGGATTTATGTGCTGCCAAGAGGTTGGCATGTGGTTGGGATCAGTGTATGGTCAGGATTGCTTGGCAACATTAGTGACGAAACACCTGCCAGTCTCCTCAGTTTGGCTCTTCCTCTAAAGTAACTTGGAAATTCAGTTGCCTGTGAATGGGTGCAAGAATTGTAAGTAGGTGAACACCCTCCTGGCACCTGTTGATGGTTGGAGAAACTAAGGTTAGGCACTGGAGAATGAGCTGCCCTTTGCTGTAGGCTAGAACTTGGTTCTAGATCTGTGAGGCTAAGCCACTATGTGCTGAATCAGTATTTGGAGTTGACCAAACTGCTTCCTTTTGACAACTTCTTCAGCATCAGGAATGTATCTTGAAGGAAAGCAGACCCATGCAAGCCTTTTGCTTGGGTGACTGCTCTGCTGCTGGTGCTCCAGGGTACAACTGAATGTTTTTGCCTTTCTCTCCTCCAGGTTTTATGATACCTCCAAGCAAGCTGTAGGTGCCCTCTTCATCCACTTTTACAATGTCTTTCTGTCAAGTCGCACAGAAGAGGATCCTTGCTTTCTGTAAGTACAAAACGTGCTTGTGTTTACATCCTACATCTGTAAAAGGAGGAAGCAAGCCTGTTGGAAAATGGTCATGCATGGTGGAAACATCCATTTGAGTATTACATGGGGATAAACTATACTGAGCTTATTTTCAGGGGCTGCATTGTCTTTTGGCTCTTTGCAGTCTGATGGAAGTGAAGTAATGCAGCCATGCTTTGCTGCTGATTTAAAAGCACCTAGAAATAGTGACACCAAGCCACGGTAAATAAGGCAGTGGTGCCCCACACACTTGGAGCTATTAAAGGTGCTATTTGTTGGCACACCAGACTTTGCAGTTTGGCTGTTCTCACAGCACTTTTGAGAATGCTTTTCTAAGTGGATAGGTGAAGGCTTTGGTCCAAAGCAAGGAGCTGATGGGTTGTTTTTTTCTGACATTCAGTTGTGCCTACCTCAGGTATTACCACAGTCCTCTTTCAGGGCTTTCTAAGCCAGAGTTTGGACTTAGAAAATGTACAAATAGAATAGAATAGAATGGAATAGAATAGAATAGAATAGAATCAATCAGGTTGGAAGAGACCTCCAAGATCATCCAGTCCAACCTATCACCCAGCCCTATCCAGTCAACTAGACCATGGCACTAAGTGCCTCATCCAGTCTTTTCCTGAACACCCCCAGGGATGGTGACTCCACCACCTCCCTGGGCAGCCCATTCCAAGGGCAGATCACCCTCTCTGTGAAGAACTTCCTCCTAAAATCCAGCCTATAATTCCCTCGGCACAACTTGAGGCTGTGTCCCCTTGTCCTGTTGCTGGTTGCCTGGGAGAAGAGACCAACACCCACCAAATGCTACCTTTACTTCAGATCAGCTGCTTTGCAATGACAAAATTATTTTCAGAATTGGCTTCTAAAAAATTCTGCACTTTTGTAAGATGAAAAAGACCTACTGTTATCCTGGCACTGCCAAGTCCACCTCTAAACCATGTAGCTCAGCACCACATATACACACAGAATCATAGAATCAACCAGGTTGGAAGAGACTTCCAAGATCATCCAGTCCAACCTATCACCCAGCCCTATCCAGTCAACTAGACCATGGCACTAAGTGCCTAATCCAGGCTGTTCTTCAACACCTCCAGGGACGGTGACTCCACCACCTCCCTGGGCAGCCCATTCCAATGCCAATCACTCTCTCTGCCAACAACTTCCTCCTAACATCCAGCCTATACCTCCCCTGGCACAACTTGAGACTGTGTCCCCTTGTTCTGTTGCTGGTTGCCTGGCAGAAGAGACTGACCCCTACCTGGCTACAGCCTCCCTTCAGGTAGTTGTAGACAGCAGTGAGGTCACCCCTGAGCCTCCTCTTTTCCAGGTGTTCCAGGCCCCTCACCATCTTTGTCACCCTTCTGGACACACTCCAATAGTTACTCCACTTCCCTGAGCAGCCTGCTCCAGAGCTTGGCAACCCCTTCTGCAAAGAATTTTTTTCTAATGGCCAATCTAGCCCTCCAGTGGTGCAACTTGAGGCCATTTCCTCTGGTTCTATTGCTTGTTACTTACAAGAAGAGACTGACTCCCAGCTTGGTACAATTTCCTTCAGATAGCTGTAGAGAATGAGGAGGTCTGTACTTGTTATTTTGCTTTGAGGAACTTCTCTAGGCTTCAAATTGCTGCTGAAAACTTGCTGCCCCATCTTTTTATCTATTAAAGTGCTGCACCTGGATATGGTCCTTTAAATAGACACGACTGTGGTGTGGGCTAAATACAACCTCTAAAGTGGTTTATTGTTGGGTTTTTATAAAGGGGCATTATTTTGGACAGGAGAAGGACCTGGGAATGTTGATTGATAGCTGGCTGAATATGAGCCAGCAACGTGCTCAACTCATCAAGAAGACCAGTGATACCCTGGCTTGTATCAGGAATAGTGTGGTCAGCAGGTCTAGGGATGTGATTGTTCCCTTCTATTCAGTACTGGTGAGGCTGCACCTCAAATACTGTGTTCAGTTTTGGGCACCTCACTCAAAGAAGGACATTGAGATGCATGTGTCAAGAGCAACTATGCTGGTGAAAGTCCCTGAAAACAAGTCCTATGAGGAATGTCTGAAGAAACTGGAGTAGATTAGTCTTCAGAAGAGGAGGGTGAGGTGAGGTGAGACTTTATCACCCTATCCAACTACCTCAAAGGAGGTTGGCCAAGGTGTGGGTCAGTCTCTTCTGGCTTGCAGCAAGTGACAGGACAAGAGGAAACAGCCTCAGGTTGTGCCAAGGGAGCTTCAAGTTGAGTACTAATTAAAATTTATTCACAGAAAGGATTACCAGGCATTGGAACAGGCTCCCCAGGGAGGTGGTGAAGAAGCCATCTCCTGAGATATTTAAAAGACATATGGATGTGGTGCTTAGGGGCATGCGTTAGTGAGAGCAGCTTACAAATACTGATGGGACTGTGAGCTTCAGACAACTGTTTGGGCTTGATTTCAAAGCTCTGTTCCAACTTCAACAGTTCTGTGATTCTGTTTTGTGCTTATGTTGCTTTTTTTTGGTTTGGTATGGGGTTTGCTTGTTTATTTTTTCTCTTAGGTGTTTCACATTTCCCTGTGCTGCCTGACTTGTCATCCTGAACTAGGCAGCTTAAAAACTCTATGGACCTGTCCCTGGTTTTTGAGGCTCACACACTGTGTCCTGCCCAGTCTAAACCACCAGAGCCTGGTGTTTGTATCAGAGTGCTCTAATTTCAGCAGCTGGAAATTGTAATAACCTAGTCTAAACCTTTGGATGTAGAAATACTCAGTGCCAGGTTTTCAAAGTGGGTATCAAAAGCAGACTGTTATTTCCAGTGTCTTTATTCAGAGGCAGTATCATGTTCTGGAGAAGGAAATGTGCCTGGTACTTAGTTTTTGTGATGCAGAAATCTGACCTGATCTTCCAAAAAATATTCCAATACTGGGAAACTGGCCAAAAAATAGTAGTCTAAGGGATTTGGTTTTTTTTTAATGTATTTAATTCTGAAGTTCATTAAAATACCAAGCCTTGGATTACAGGTTGGATCCTGCAATTCCCAGAGGGTCCCTGCAGGTCTCCTTCTCGTGGCGCTCTGTCCAGCAAGGCTTAAACATCCAGAGCTGCAGAGCAAACCCACTGAGCCCAAGCCTCCTGGTGGGGATTGGTTTAGCTTCTGGATGTGTGGTGAGGACCCTGAAATGAAGGCTTTTGAGGATCCCAGGAAGCCTGCTGTTGAGCCAGGGCTTGTCACTTCTCCCAAGACTTTCTGCCTCTGTCTGTCTCTGCTTGTAGGAGTCTTTTGCAGCTGCTCCATAAAATGGACTTTTTGCCTCTTCTGTCTGCACAGTTTGCAAAGCAGCTGTGATGTCCAAGAAACTTCATTTTCTCAGATGAAATTTCGAAAATGTTTGGTTCTGTTTCCCTGAAACTTGAGATTGCCTCCTAATGGGAAAAGGAGCTGCAAACGGAAAGCCTCTTTGTTTAGGGGAGCTCATAAGCAGGGCTCATCCAGGAATTATTTAACACTGGATGAATGAGTGAACAATGCCAGAGACTTGGTGGAGCCAGTTCAATTCTCTGCAGAACAGGCTTTTAAACTGAGAAATTGCTGGCTGAGCTATAGGAAAATCCAATAAAAGAGAAAGGAGGTGAACTTGGACTGTGAAGTGGGATTTTTTTTTTTTAATCTTTGGCTTTTTTATAGATACTTATATTGAAATATGATATTTTGAATGAGACCTCAGAACATAACTGAGACCTGCATTTTCCTCTACTCTTAGCTACCTCCTTAATTTCATCCTTGATACCACGCTGGGGATGCTGCTGATCTGGCTTGGCGTCAAAGTCGTCTCCCGAATTGTGCAGCGCAAGAAGTACAAGTACCTGCTCTTTGGAGAATATGGTAGGTGTCAGCTGCTCCACACATAGGTGGATGGTTTGTTCCCAGCTATGAATGGGGAGAAGAAAATGGCAGAAACCACAGTTTGAACTTAAAATGCGGGAGCAACCTCTTCCTCTTATCCCTTCTGCAAGTTGCTCAGAGTGTGGTAGCGATGGACATATCATCATAGTAGTATCATAGTATCATCAGGGTTGGACATGTTAAATGCTAGGTCATGATTAGTTTGCAGGTAACTCTGCTGCCTTGCCAAACACCTGAGCATAGCAGGCTGGTGGTGAAAGGTTGAGTGCTTCCCTGGGCAGAGTGGTGCTAGTTTGAGCCTAGCTGGGATATTTTGGTGAGAAGAATTAGATTATAGGCTCTGAAAAGGAAACAATGGTGATGTCTACTTCACTCATAGGCTTGCTGAGATATATAAGAACAAGAACACAAACATGGACAAAGGAGTCTCTCTCTGGGCTTTTTGGACTGCTCTTATCTCTCTAACCTGTCTGACCAATCCTTCTGCTTCCTAATGCCCCTGGCCGACCCTCCAAATACACCTTTGAGCATAAGGCAAAGTCTGGGGTAAGGTTGAGGGGTGGGAGGAAGGTGGAAGTGTGGTTAGGAGCCCCTCCTGGGGACTCTGGTTTCTGGGAGGGCTGTTGTGTTTCTGTATTACTTTTAAACTCGTGTGTATATATGTATACATATATACTGTAAATATCTGCTTGTATATTGTGCTAAGCTGTAAATAGAAACTTCATTCAATTTCCAGAGCCTGCTGAGTCTGGGTGATTTTCACAAGTGTGGGGGGGCAGGTAACACCCAAACCATCACAAGAGTTGTGGTGGTTTGGGTGTTCCTCTTTGTCAGTATACTTTGTGCCTGGACACAGAGAAGGTGATCCTTGAATATGGACCGCTTGTCCCGGGCCCCTCTTCTCTCTAGGGCATTGTCCCCACAATATGTTGGCCAGCAGATCCCTGAAGCAATTGAAGTCTGCATGCCTATAGTCCGGGGTTGTAAGCCTGGAATGCATCCTTCTAGGTGCCCTGAGGATCTTAAATTCTACTGCTTCATGGTCACTGCAGCCAAGGCTGTCCCTGACCCTCATGTTGGTCACCAGTCCTTCCCTGTGAGTGAGAACAAGGTCCAGCATAACTCTCTTTCTTGTTGGATCCTCCACCACTTGGAGGAGGAAGTTGTCATCTATGCATTACAGGAACATCCTGGATTGCTGGTGTCTTGCTGTGTTGTCCTTCCAGCAGATGTCAGGGTGATTGAAATTCCCTATGAGAACCAGGGCCTGTGAGCACAAAGCCACTTCTCTCTGCTTATGTAGGGCCTCATCTGCTTGGTTCTGTTGGTCAGGTGGCCTGTAACAGATCCCTACTGTAACGTTACCTTCCCTCTTAACCCATATGCTCTCAAGCAGCTCATCATCCTTCCCCGGGTGGAGCTCTACTGATTCCAGCTGGTCACTGATAGAGAGGGCAATACTTCCACCCCTCCTACTCTACCTGTCCTTCCTAAAGAGCTTGTAACTGTCTTTCCCTACATTCCAATCATGGGAATGGTCCCAGCAAATTTCAGTAATAGCTACTATGTCATGGCTTTGCAGCAGCACAGTGGCCAGTTCTGTTTACTGCATGTGTTTGCACAGAGGTGCTTCAGCTGAGCTGGCCATGTCACTTTCTTGAGTAAATCCCCCTTGATTCTCTTGGAGTATCTTCATACATTGTCCCTGGCTCACCTCAAGGCAACAAGTTGAGAGCCCTTACTAGAACTCCATCCCTCTGCCCCTGCTGTGCTGCCCTACTGTGCCACAGGCAAGTGTGAGATTTTTAACCCTTTCCCCCTTCAAATTGAGTTTAATGCCCTGTCATTGGGCCCTGACAACTCCGAACCCATGTTCCTTGGGCTCCTCAATTCCAGAGAGATGTTGAGATGGTGGAACATGTCCAGAGAAGGACAACAAAGCTGGTGAGAGGCCTGGAACACAGCCCTGTGAGGAGAGGCTGAGGGAGCTGGGGGTGTGCGGCCTGCAGAAGAGGAGGCTCAGGGGTGACCTCATTGCTGTCTACAACTACCTGAAGGGAGACTATAGCCAGGTGGGGGTTGGTCTCTTCTGCCAAGCAACCAGCAACAGAACAAAGGGACACAGCCTCAAGTTGTGCCAGGGGAGGTCTAGGCTGGATGTTGGGAGGAAGTTGTTGCCAGAGAGAGTGATTGGCATTGGAATGGGCTGCCCAGGGAGGTGGTCGAGTTGCTGTCCCTGGAAGTGTTGAAGAAAAGCCTGGATGAGGCACTTAGTGCCATGGTCTGGTTGATTGTCTAGGGCTGAATGCTAGGTTGGACTGGATGATGTTGGAGGTCTCTTCCGACCTGGTTGATTCCATGATCTGGGACCAGTAGGCATTAGTAGGGCAAAATATGGTCTCAAAACTGAATTTTCCGACGACTTGTGGATTTGTTTAGTTGGCTGTGGGGTTTTTTTGTTGTTGCCAGTTGATGTTAAATATGCCCGGGCTTGGCGTATTTATTACAGTTCGATTCCTGCTCTGAAAGAAAACGTTTCAGAGAAGTCTTTCTCAGTCAGCGCCACTAGAGGGCAGCACCTCTCTTTATAAAGAGCACAGAGCCAGCGGTGCTGCTCTGCTGGGAAGGAAACCATTAACCATTTGCCTATTTTGCATTACATCCAATTTAAAGACAAATTCAGTCTTCCTTTAGAACATAGTCGTCATATCTCTACCTTTTAAGACCTTAAACATTAAGCCTGTCCTGAGGGTAACTTGATTCTTTTGTATTTTTAGTAACTGATCTCATAACTGACCTGGTGAAGCTTGGACCTAACTGAGATTGTTGTGGAGACCCCACTGAGGTGTGTGCTCTTAGGCAGGCTCACGTTCAGCATGTGTAGAAGGGTCATGTTTTGATGGTTTGTGGTTATTTTTCTCCTCTAGTGGCTCTATTTCAAAGAGCTATTGAGCAAGGTATAGAGTGCTAAAGTCATTCAGATGAGACAGCATGGGAATCTAGATATTCTAGGTTCAGGGAGTAGCATTTTTCCCATTCTGAGCAGCAAGGACTTGAAGCCTAACCACAGTCTTCCCAGGGGCATCCCAGAGCACAGTTTCAGCTTCACATGCCACGTCTGCAGTTGAGCAGAAGCAAGGAAATACTAAAGTATATTGACAGCTTGCTTTAACCTGGCAGAGTAGTAATGAACTTCTGTTGAGCTGCAGCTGGCCCCCTCATGAAGACTGCCTTACATTAGAGAAAGAGATCACTCCTCTGAGGAAGTCTTGCTTTCATTAATAAAAATGAAGTTTCTGCTGTTGCTTGAATTTAGCTCTTGAACTAGGGATTAAGTGTCTTGTCTTGGTGCAGGTCTCTGGCCAGAGTGACCACAATGGAAAAGTTAGGTAGGAGCCAAGTGGCATGTCCAGTGCAGTCCTGCTGTAGGGTTACAGAAGGAAAATATTACTGTCTTCATCTCAGATGTTAAGTAGCTTCCAAAATGGCTTGGAAGATGCTAGTAAACTTTGTACAGTTTGATACAAGCTCCAAAAATATGATTAATTTTCTGGTCTAATTGCTGTACCAGACTTGATATTTTCCTCAATTCTCCTGAGAAGCAAAAGCATCTTGCAGTCCTGCAGGAAGAGAAAGGCAGACTACTAGGGAAGCACCAAATCCATGTTACAGACAGCAATGAGTGCCATTATTTCAGCCACTGGGAAAGGACAATTGTGTCTTTATCCAGTGCAGCCAGTACCCATCTACCTGCATGGTCTTCAGGTTTGAAAAAGAAAGAGATGTGTTTCAGCTGTTTGGTTTCTGAGCCTGCAGTTCTTGGTTGTATTCATCTAACTGCAGCTGCCCTTCAGTTTGGGCTCCAGGAGTCCCCTAAGCTCTGCTGTTGTTAGCCTGCCTCCAAAGCTTTGGGTGTTTCTCCCTGTGTGACTGCAATAGCTGCATTAATGGAGGAGCAAAAAAGGGAGAGGGAAGCATTTACATCTGCACTGCTATTTTAAGCATTCAGCTATGCAGAACTGCTTAGAAAATGTCATTACTTGTGTATTTCCAAAAACAAGGAGACAGTCGTTCTGACATCAGCCTCTCTTGTCCCTGAGCCCTAGCCAAAGATCACTGCAGCCAGGAATGACCTGGTTTTTTTTAGCTAGTAGAGAGTCAAAGCCTCCTGTATGCTTATATTCCTCCATCTTTGCCCAACAACTCTTTGATTACTCTTTGTGCTGCCTCTAAGCACAGCAAAATGGAGTTTAATAGGCTGCTTGGCTCTGGCCAGCCTGATTTAGGGTAGGGTGTCCGTGGCCATGGCAGGGGGGTTGGAACTATATGATCCTTGTGGTCCCTTCCAACCCTGACTGATTCTATGCCATATCTTCTGAAATTACTTGGTTCCTAAGGTCAAAGATTGGAGAGGTTTATTCTCCATCTTGGTTCAAAGGAGCTTTGGAGAATGATGCTTGCCTTACAAATGCTCAAACCTAATAAACTGCACAAATACTTTGCACTGTTGCACTATCGGGGTAGCAGCAGGACATATATTTAGGTGTTTTCCTTGAAGGGAACTTCTGCAGGGAGGAAAAGAAAGAGTTTAAGCTTCAGAGGACTCAGGAGGTGGGTACTCAAGGTCTTAGAGATGCTGCTGGGACTACACAGACTGAGAAGGGGATGTGCTCTCTGGAGTCACAGCACATAGATGAAGCTTGGTTTAGCTTTCTGTGCCTCACCTCCAAACTGTTCCGGCCCTCTTCTCTCTCTGCCATTTCCATGGTAATGGGCAGGTTCCTAGAGGGAACCTTCTGAATGGCTGCAGTGTCCTGACATTGTCGTTGTGTCCAATCACTCCAAAGCTCAGAAATACTGGAGTGCTTCTTTTAGGTGAGCAAGCACTGTGAGTTTTCATTAAGAGACAGTCACTACAATGTATGACTAAAATGCTGAAGAGGAGCATGAAGGAATGAGGAGGGGAAAAAGAGGTTACTCTTGCTTGAAAATGCCTCTTTGGATGCCCTTCCAGATTCTGACTTGTGTGTGACTGTGGTTGCAGTCCTTGCCTAATCTAAGCTTGATGCTTTGTGCTCATTCTCTGGCTGGAAATGGAAAGGCATGTTGCTTGAAGGCCTGTAATGTCTCTTTGGTGGTCTGTTGAACTCTGACGGTCAAATTTAGTTAGAAGAATGTGCTCTGTGCCAGCTGCTGAGGGCCTGTGTAGGCTGCTTTTGGCTCTGTTGTGATGATGTACAAAATTTCCATAACAAATATTCCCACATCCTGAAGCAGCCAAGGGAGCTGGCTGCTAGGGCTTGAGGAAACACTGCTAAAAATGGCTCTAACCTGAGGGGCTGTCCTGTCCTTAGCACATTTGGTCTTTCTACCCATAAATCAGGGAGCGGAAAATCAAGGAGTGAACTGAGGATCATCTTCTAATGGTTGTGTGATCAGGATTTTTGCTCTGAGCAAGGCTGCAAACCTTTGAACCTCCTGAGTCTGACTGGTAGCAGCAGTGCACCTCCAGGAGTCAAAGGCTCAGGAGCAGTGGTGTGGTACTGCACCCTGGGGACTGATTCTAGCTGCGCACTCATTCTTACATCAGAATCAGTTCATGCCAGAGAGAGTCTGGGATGTCCCCTGAACCTGTTTGGCAGCTCTGATGCATTGGGTGCTAATCTCTGAGGACTTGTTCTTGCCCTCCAAGTGAGCACTTCTCTACAATTCAGATGCTTTACTGCTATTTCACAGAATTGTTTCAGTTGGAAAAGACTTCTAAGATGAAGTCCAACCATCACTCTAAGACCACCATGGCTGTTAAACCATGCCTTGAAGTGTCACATCCATGTAGTTTTTGAAGACCCTTCTCTGTACTTGGAACTGATAATTAGATACTTTGGGTTTGAGGCACCATTTCAGTATCTCTGGAGAGTTTTTTATCGTTGTGGGTTTGTTTTTTTCCTACCCCTACCATGTCTCCCAGTACACCGTTCAATGCTTTCCAATATTTACTTTTCCTCAACTCTCCCACATCCTCTGCTTTGAGTGTGGTTAAGTTTTTTTCCTACCTGCATGCCCAGTCCCCAAAAGACTGTAAATAGAGCTGTCTGGCAGTAACATGTGGACTACCCTGACAGCTTGGTGCATTATACAGCGTGGATTAAAACTAATCCTGTTGTGTGGTAACAACTCAAATACTTCCACAGCAGTGCTACTTTTGCTGTGTGAGCAGTTGGGCTCCTACGCACCAATGGAATATGTGAGATGTATGTTTGTGTGGGGTTGCTGCAGGCACCACTTGTCCTGAGGAGGTTTGGCTGATGGTGGGGAGCAGCAGCAGTGCTGCTGATGGAGAGCAGTCTGAATGCAATGTGTGCATCCTTAAAGGTAAAAGAAGATGTTGGTTTTATCAGTGGGAGATGCTGTAAGAAGGTTTGAGGAAAGGGTGTACATATTATGATAAAAGGAGAGGTTGGTGGTAGAGTTGATGTGCAGAGCAGAGATCTCCTGTGTTACCTTCCAACTAAGACTGGGGAGAAGAGTTGGAAGTATTCAAAGGAGCATAATATGTATAATCTCCTAACAGATGTGTTGTGGAGGCTGGAAGGCTGCTTTGGATCAGTTCCCCACCTTTACAAGGAAAGGGAAGCTCTGAAAGCAAAGAGGAGGACATCTTGGGGGGGTTTGTTGCTGGGGTTTGGGGGTGGTTTTAAACATCCACGTAGCAGATTGGTTTTTGCTGATTGACATTCTTATGTGGCAGAAAGAGTCTTGTAGGATTGCACTGAGATTTATGCAATGGAAGCACCTCATATAAGAAGAATCTTTTCCCATCCATGGCGCAGAGCATCTCTGCATGCCACTTGATCCTTTAAAGACATTAAGTTGCATCTAAAGATACCTCTGACCATCTTCCTGAGGGAATCCAGTACTTAAATGAGGTGCATGGTTAGATGGAATCAGTTCAAGTTTTCCAGCCTTGCTTCCTAACTATGGAAAGAGAAGATATGACTGGTCTGTCTTATGGACCTGTCCAGGGACCACACCAAAGGCTTCCTCTTATCTGAAAGAATACCAATGTAAAAGGCATCATATATTACTGCCATTAGTCAGTTTGATGAATTATATTTGGATGATGGCCACTCTGTGGTGCATCAATGATCCTTGAATAATGTCAAACCTGCTAAGGTAAGAAGCACCCAGTTAAGTTCCTTGTTAAAGAAGAACTAAGCTACTGTATCTGTAGCTGAAGTCATCCTTGCAACCCAGTGTTTCATTGTCATCTTTGTCCTTATTCAATCTAGTACTGTGAAACCTCCTGTCCTTCAGAGACCAAGATACAATATAATAACTGTGGAGATGCTCTCTGATCTTACTGTCAAGGAGGGGAAAATCATTCCAATTCTGTGTTCCAGGGTGGATTCCGGCACATTTCATCTCACAGTCTGAAAAACAAAGCTCAGAAAGGAAGAAGTTGCAAAACAATAGCAACTTTGAGCTGCTGAAGGTGATAGAGCAAGTGGCCAAATGTAGCCTCTGTGTAGGTTGCTGAGTTTCTTTCCAAAAGCTGCCAGATATAAGAAGCGCTGATGTCCCTCTAACTGTGAAGGAGATGGACAGTGTCTTCTGTAGGTGATGCAGGAAAGAGTAAAATGAGAAATAGGAAGTTCTATACTGTGATGGAGGCACCTTTGACAAGGTGGAATGTTGTGGGTGGGAGAGGGTTGTAGGTCTGTCCTGCTTGTTGCAAGCTTGCTGTACCACTTGCACATGCCCTGTACCCTTAGTCTGTGAAACTGGCCTTACAGGGAGAACTCTGGTCTTAGAGGTGGGGTTCCCTGGGTGGGAATCTTGCCCATTTGAAAACTCTTCTCTAACAAGGGGATAAAAGGTTTTTCTTTTTCATCAGGTGTCAAACCTCAAGAAAAGTCAAAAGCACTTTGGCTTCCTTTTGTGAACTGAAAGTAAAGGGAAACTCCTGAGTGAGGAGCTGTTAACCCTGGAGACGTGGGCAAGTCCATGCCTAGGGTGGGTTAAGAAGCAGGTTGTGTTTTCTAGTGTCTGTGTATCAGCTTGGTTAGCCAAAACCTGCTTGCCAAAGTGGCTTGGTGAGGTTTAAGGCTGTCAGGTGAATGGTGCACTTTGGCCGCAACAACCCCATGCAGAGATACAGGCTGGGGTCAGAGTGGCTGGAGAGCAGCCAGACAGAGAGGGATCTGGGGGTGCTGATGGATACCCACCTGAACATGAGCCAACAGTGTGCCCAGGTGGCCAAGAGAGCCAATGGCATCCTGGCCTGCATCAGGAATGGTGTGGCCAGCAGGAGCAGGGAGGTCATTCTGCCCCTGTACTCTGCACTGGTTAGACCACACCTTGAGTACTGTGTCCAGTTCTGGGCCCCCCAGTTTAAGAGGGACATTGAGATGCTTGAACGTGTCCAGAGAAGGGCAACGAGGCTGGTGAGAGGCCTCGAGCACAGCCCTACGAGGAGAGGCTGAGGGAGCTGGGATTGTTTAGCCTGGAGAAGAGGAGGCTCAGGGGAGACCTTATTGCTGTCTACAACTACCTGAGGGGTGGTTGTAGCCAGGAGGAGGTTGCTCTCTTCTCTCAGGCAGCCAGCACCAGAACAAGAGGACACAGCCTCAAGCTGCGCCAGGGGAAATTTAGGCTTGAGGTGAGGAGAAAGTTCTTCACTGAGAGAGTCATTGGACACTGGAATGGGCTGCCCAGGGAGGTGGTGGAGTCGCCGTCCCTGGAGCTGTTCAAGGCAGGATTGGACGTGGCACTTGGTGCCATGGTCTAGCCTTGAGCTCTGTGGTAAAGGGTTGGACTTGATGATCTGTGAGGTCTCTTCCAACCTTGGTGATACTGTGAGACTGTGATACTGTGTATAAGACTGAGGACAATAGCTGCTTGGTGAATTGTAGTGATCACATATCTCCAAAAGGATGTGGAGGAGCAGGTGCTCATGAGAGATCTCAAACTTCCTGTTGCTTCCTGGGTAAGCTGAGAAGACAGAAGGAAGTGTTCTGCAAGAGCTGTTGTGACCGCAGTGCACAAGAGCTGACTTGCAAAGGATGCTTTGGCTGTTAGTCCTGTGTCCCCACAGGGGTTGGAACACAGCTGACAACACAGAGCAAAAGGCAAAGAGTTCAAATGCAGGAAGGACATGATGGATGTGTTTGTTTTCCTGTTTGTACATGAGGCTCTGATGGGTGATGGTAAGCTGGGGGGTTGTAGGAGGATCAGTCAGTCTTGGCGCATGGGGCTAAAAGCCTTGCTATGCCTAAGCTGTGTCAAAGACAGACACAACTGTGTCAGGAGAGGCTGCCCATGCTTCAGGAGGATCAAAGCCTCTCAAACTGCCAGCTGCATGTCACATTGCTTCTGTCTCCTCTGCAGACCACCCATTAAGCTGCTGCCTGCCAGGGAGCAGCGACATACACTTTCTGAAATCCTCTATGGGCTCTGCTGGTTGCACTCACACATAACCTTCTTGGCTCCCTCTTCCCTCCCTCTGTGTGGCTGCCTGCTGGTCTGACACTCTCTGCCTGCTGTCCTCCCAGCCAAGCAGCCTCTCAGCAGTCCCTTCTTTCTCTCCTCATTTACTTCCTTCTTGATCATGGCTTGATCAATTAAAAAAGGCTGAGATGCAAGGTGATCGCTGTGAGGACTGGCATGGAGACACTAACTGCATGCTTCTACTTGGCTGTAGCTTTGCAGTGAGGCACATGTTTTGGCAGGTTGCTAACAAATGACAAATACACACACAAGTCTGCTTTGCCCTTGGTGGGAAGCAGATGCCACTGAAGCTGGGCTTGGTTGGATACAAGCTCTTACTAAAATGCTGTTACGTGCTGCTGGTCTCTGTGGCTGGAGGTTTGTGAAGTGATTTAGATAAATGTGCTTTTGTAAGTAACTGATGTCCTCCTCTGCCACATCTCAACTGTATTGTGCTGAAAAAAACAGGACAGAGCTACCAGTTCCCTGCCATCCAACAGCATATTGAGCACTGGCATCTGATGGTAGATTGGGTTCTCTTGCACAGAGGCAGCTCCAAATTCCATCTCTGTTATGTTGCAAACAAGTATTGCCAGGAGTTATCTTTACATTCAAATGGCAAGAGGAAATGCTGCAGCTTTCCTAAGCCAGATACAGTAGCTCGGTTTTGCAGACCCGAGATATTCTGATGAGCTTGGGAAGACGATAACCAGCTGGCAGGGTGCTTAGCAAGGGCTGAAGTAAGCACATGTAATAGATACAGTACCATTATCGTTGTTAACAATGCAAATATGCTTTTTCCTTATTACTTGGTGAGCACCCCACTGGAAGCATTCATATTTAATTAGCATTGATTCTTTTTGAGTGAGTTACTCTAAAACTTGGAGCCATGGAGCTCCTGCCTCTTGCTCAGATGGCAAGTATCACATAACTGTCCCTGGAGATGTTCAAGAAAAGACTGGGCCAGGCACCTAGTGCTGTGGTCTAGTTGACTAGATAGGGCTGGGTGATAGGTTGGTCTGGGTGGTAGGTTGGACTGGATGATGTTGCAGGTCTCTTCCAACCTGGTTGATTCTTTTCTATTCTAATTCACTTCATCAGCAAAATCAAATTAAAAATGCTATTTGGGACTGAAAGCTTCTGCTTCTTGCCTTGCAATTGGTGACCAGAGAGTTTGAACTTAATGGGATGCAAATTGCAGTTGCTGTCTTTAATGACTGATTATAGATTTTATAGAGGAGTGTGCTGGATACTGTCAGGTCCCTGTGTAGAAGAGAGTCAGTCCATCAGTGTCCTGCCTTCAGGACAGTAATTAGAATTATCTTTCATTCAAAGAGGATCTGTCATTCTGATCAAACTGGCTAGGAGTTTGTGAGCTACTCCTACAAGGCTACTATCCACTGAAAGGGTGGAGAAAAGATGTGGACAAGTTTGCCAAGGTAAAAATAAACTGTGTCTCTGGTACTTTGAAAAAGAGGGTCCCAGACAAGGAGCAAACAAAACTAATGATGCCCCAAGCAATGTATGCTTGTAAGGAATCATAGAATCATCCAGGTTAGAAGAGACCTCCAAGATCATCCAGTCCAACCTATCACCCAGTCATCCAGACCATGGCACTAAGTGCCTTATCCAGGCTTTTCTTGAACAGCTCCGGGGACGGTGACTCCACCACCTCCCTGGGCAGCCCATTCCAATGGAACTGTCTGTGGGATGCTGAAGCTTCTGATCTTTGCACGTTCTCCTAAGGAAGATTTCAGTGGTTTATACTTTGAAGAAAGGGTATATATCTGCACTCTTACAAGCAGGACTTCCTCCCCTCGGCTCTCTGGCTCCATCTATCTCAAAGTAGCTCAATACTATGGGGTGGATACTGGAAATGCCCAGCAGTGGCTGAAGAAGAGGAAAAGATGCCTCTCTATAAGCCTCTGTGCATCTTGACCTCCAAGTAGAGGAGAAAATATTTGTTATCCAAACCAAGATCCATGAAAGTTGATCTAGTCATCTTACATTTACCAGGAATAACTTTTCCACTAGACACTTGTTGCTGTTGGGCTGCAGCTTGTAAGAGCTTAGGAGTGTCTGTCAGTGCTGGGGTTACTGGATAAACAGGCATGTCAGATCTTCAGGCAGACCCACAGCAGGGTCTTGACAGAAGCTGCCTTGCACTTGTAGGACTTGCTCCAACAAAGCAGATGATCTGGAAAGGACAGGCAGTAGAGGAGAGAGATGCAAGACAAGATTTTTGGTGGTGAATTTCAGAGGTAGATTGGTGGAACAGAGAGCAGGGCAGGGAAAGATGAATACCGGTAGCATTATTGTCTGGAAAGTAGGGAGAGCTTTTAAGAGTCATGACTAAATTATTTGCTTGCCATTCTAATTAGCTAGAGGTCTTGATAATTGCCATCTCCACTTCTGATTTACCCCTCAACAGAGCAGAAAAGAGAACTGGCTTCTGAAACAAAAGGCTGGTGGTGGCTATGGTGTATATAGTATCCTGTGAACGAGAAGTCTTTACTTATAGCCCAAAAGTGCAACTTCAGTGTGAAGGACAAACAGCTGCCCTGATACAGCTGCCCACAAATGGAAGTAGGGTTTCTTTTTGGTTGGTTTGTTTTCCTTTTCTGTGGTTTTTTTTTTTAATCAGTTTGGAAAGATGTAAAATGAACTGCACCCAGTAAAGGGTACAAGTCAGCTAAATTCTCTCTGATACAACTCACATTTACTTTTTCTGGTTTCAAAAATGAATTTGAGCCTACATATTAGTATGTTTTGATCTTTAAGATACCAATGATTTGTAGACCAAGGAAGGACCCAAGACATTGCTATTCCTAGCACATGCTCTTAACAACTACAGACAAAAATTCTCTCAACTGACTTTAAGTTTGGGTTTGAGTATTTGTCCCTTTG
This sequence comes from Tricholaema leucomelas, assembly GCA_013400475.1. Taxonomy (NCBI): domain Eukaryota; kingdom Metazoa; phylum Chordata; class Aves; order Piciformes; family Lybiidae; genus Tricholaema lacrymosa; species Tricholaema leucomelas. The sequence continues at coordinate 200,709 of WAAF01021077.1, forward strand.
CAAAACTTTCAGTGTATGGAACCACTTCCAGGTATCTCTCTAATCAGCTTAGGTATCAAGCATGAGAACTTTTCTGCAAGGCTATCTCCTCCTGTGCTGTCTCAAATTTAATGTGCTACTTTCCCAGGGGATCCTCCACAAGCTGCTGCCTGGGTTGGCCAATGTATCCTGTACTTGCTGATAGTGGCTTTTGAGAAGACTGTGATTACCTTAGTCCTGTTTATGCCTGGTTGGCGAAAGGTAAGCTCCTGAGCTGTGTATTTCAAGCCACAGTTGTTGTGGCTTGTTTCTTTGCCTTGGTAGTTGTTTCTCTGATCACAGAACTTTAAACTTTATGGCTTGTTGACACAGAATCGTAGAATGGGCTGGGCTGGAAGGGACCTCTAAAAGTCATCTAGTCCAACCCCACGCCCGCAGTCAGCAGGGACATCCTCAACTAGACCAGCCTGCTTAGTGCCCCATCGAGCCTTGCCTTGAATATCTCCAGGGATGTGGCCTCAACCACATCCCTGGGCAGCCTGTTCCATGTTCCACCACCCTCATAGTAAAGAACTTGTTCCTAACATCAAATCTAAATCTGCTCTTCTCTAGTTTGAAGCCATTGCCCCTTGTCCTGTCAGTGCAGGCCTTTGTAAAGAGTCTCTCCATCATTCATGCAGGCTCCCTTCTGTACTGGAAAACTGCTATTAGGTCTCCCCAGAGGCTCCTCTTCCCCAGCTTCCCCAGCCTGTCCTTGTATCAGAGGTGCTCCAAGCCCCTGATTATTCCTCCTCAGGACCTGCTCTGTAGGATTCATGTCCTTCCTATATTGAGGGCTCCAGACCTGGATGCAGTACTCCAGGTGATGTGTCACTAGAGTAAAGTGGCACCACACTCAGTCTGCTGGCAACACATCTTTTGATGCACCCCAAGATGTGATTAGCCTTCTGGGCTGCAAGCACACAGTCTACTCATGTCCAGCTTCTTCTCCATCAGCACCCCCAAGTCCTTTTCCACAGGGCTGCTTTCTATCTCCTCATCCTCCAGTCTGTATTTATAGTGAGTGTTGTTCTGGCCCAGGTACCAGAACCCTGCACTTGCTCTTGTTGAACCTCATGAGGTTCAACTGGGTCCACCTCTCCAGCTTGTCCAGGTCCCTCTGGATGACTTCCCATCCTTCTGATGTATGAACAGCACCATTCAGCTGTATCTCATGAGCAAACTTGCTGTTGGTGCACTTGATCCCACTGTCGATGTCACTAATAAAAATGTTAGATGGCACTGACCCCAGTATGGACCCCTGAGGGACACCACTCTCCAGCCATTGAGCACCACCCTCTGGATGCAACCATCCAGCCAATTCCTTATCCAATGAACAGTACATCCATCAAATCCATATCTCTCCAGCTTTGCAAGCAGGATGTTGGCAGGGGACCACGTCAGAGGCCTTAGAGAAGTCCAGGTAGATCTACCTGTCATCGTTAGCTATTACTTAAATTTGGAGAACTGTGACTTTCATAACACTTTGGAGTTTGGTCCATTCTCTTGCTAGTCAAAAGCTAGTGGATAAGATGCTTCTTTAAATTTTCTTTTCCATCCTTGGATAAAATGGGCTTGGCTGGCAGCTAAGCTGCTTACAGTTCTGCCAGATTTGTGTCCCATCCCTGGAAACATTCAAGGTTGGGTTGGGTAAGGCTCTGAGCAATGTGATCTTGTTGAAGTCCCTGCTTACTTGGACTAGATGACCTTTAGAGTTGCTTTCCAATTCAAAACATTTTATGATGCAATGATTTTTAAATTATCTTGCCAAGTCCTAGAGGTGTTCAAGAAAAGACTGGATGACGCATTTAGTGCCATGGTCTAGTTGATCAGATAGGGCTGGGTGATAGGTTGGACTGGATGATTTTGGTGGTCTCTTCCAACCTGGTTGATTCTGTGATTCTAAGTCTGATGTTTTGTGATCCTATGCCTAAGCTAGAGGGGCTTTCAGAGTTTAGTTTGGAAAGGATTGTCTCAGTAGTATGCTGTCCTTCCCCACACAGCTCCTTCAGTATGGTAGCTCATGCAGTAGTGATTGTATTAATTATGAGTTTCTCTTCTGAAAAATAAAGTGTAATCTTGTGGTGGTTGTGGCCATGTACTTGGTAGCAAGAAGGTGTGATGAGTATAAAAAAGCACTTCTGGGTGTTGATAGGTATCTCCCAGTATTGAGTGCATTTACACTAGAGTCTAGTACCTCACAGGCTGATGTGACTTGACTGAGGATTCCCTAACAGCAATTGAGGAGCAATTATCGGTTCCTGTTAAAGGTTTGTCATCCTAACCCAGCAGCCTACACTTCTGACTTGGACATGAATATGTTCAGCAGCACACACTGCTAGATCCAGAGGTGTTGCTGGATTCCTCTTCATGTGTGGCTGGTGTCCTTCTTTTGCAGCCAGGCTCCAAGGAGCCAAGGCAAGTCCCACCAGTTGTCACAGGTGATTAAACAGAAAAGCCAACAGTACTTATTTCTTGATCTGGACAAAATCCTGTGGTTTTGGCAGCTGAGCTAAGGAAGTAGCCCATGTAATCTTTCTAGGAACTGGGCTACAAGCAATGGCTGCAGAGCTCTAGTCAAGCTGCTGGTGTAAGAAGGCAACCGGTCTGCAGCGAATATCATAAAGCAGATGTTCAAATAATGCCTCTAAATGCTTTCTCCTGCAGCTTCAGCAGATTCTCCTGGGTTATGTACCAAACAGCAAGCTGAAGCTCATCCTGGTCATGTTTGTCATGCCTTTTATAGTCAATGTAAGTGATGCCTCTGTAAGCACAGGGTGGGGTGGCTTGTGAATTATGGCGTGTCTGTCAGATGAGGAGTATGTAGAGGCACTGGCTTGGGTCAGTGTAATTGAAGTGTCAGGGACATGCTGGGGAGGAGTGGAAACAATACATTTATTGTTGTAAATACACAAATCGGTCACTAGTGCCCTGCCATGGTTTCTGTTCCTAATTCCCACTCCCTTGTCCAAGCTGCCGGGTGGCTGACTCTGAAGAGAGCCAGCACTCATCAGCTGAGGGCTGCATCTCTTTGGAATCAGTAGGATTTATGTGAGAAGGGATCTCAGAAATTTGACTCGTCCATCCCCCATGGACACATGTGTTGCAGAGTTACTTAAATACTAAATTAGGTTGATCAAGGCTAGAAATCTGGAGAAACCAAAAGGAGAAGAAATAGCTGTGGTCGAATGACTTTGTATTTTGGTCTCTGCAGTCTGTTTATGTAACTTTTCTCCCCAAGGCCATTATGTTCTGGATCGTGGACAGCTTGATCATGAGGAAATACAAGCAGAAGGACACCCTGAGTATCAATGGATCCATAAAAACTCCTCAGGCTAAGATGACGGAGGAAACGCAGGTAAGACCCAGGATGTCCTGTGTTTGAGAGCAAGCCGCAAGGTTTTAGCATGGCTTTTGTGCTCTGCTGCAGTCCTGTAACACACCAGCACACTGCCTGCGCCTGGGGTGATGCTGCACACGTGTGCTCAGTGATCCTGCTAAGTGAGACTGACTTTCCAGGCTTGCAGCTGAGGTCAACAGAGGGATGTTTTCTGCGATGGTTTGGCCCCGTCTAACAAAGAGCAATGTTACAGCCTACAGAGTGATCATATGGCAACTGTATCTTGTGAGGGGTGAGCTAACTTCAGGGCTAATCTGTGTGGGCTCACTGGAGTGGCTGGCTGAAGCCGGTGGGCACTTCTGCACAATTCCTTTCAACTTCCCCATTTTTAATTGTAATTCATCTTGGCTTAGAAGAGCTTTGTTCCTTCATTGTAGCTAGTAGCATCCTCTTTAGAGGATGAGGTCTAGCCAAGAATCCTGGTTTTGTAATGTTTTGGTGTATTTTCAACCAGATGAAGGTCTGTTAACGGTAGGAAGTTGTATTTTTATGTAGTCAGAACTTGGCACTTAACATTTTTAGGGAGGAAGAAGCACTTCAGGCCCAGCAGACTTTATTGTTCTTAATGATAGGTGGCTTTCTGGGCAGGTAGTATCTGTGCTTCTCATCTGCTTTTGGGCAGAGACCACAACCTGAGTTTCTGGGTTACATTCCCTTCCTTCCGCTAGCACCCAGACCGTTTCAAAGTGCTCTGTGTATGACTGCAGATATCCTGCAGTTCACTGGCAAGACTTGCTGGAATAGGATAGCTTCTGGCAGTCACAGGCTGGCTCCTGGAGTAGCTTCTGCTGAGAAGTTTAGGATAAACAGGAAAATAATCTCCTGCTTCCTGAGAGCTCTGTATGAAAGAGTAACTCTGCTCTTCTGCTGATGAGTGGGACAGCCAACTACTGGTGACACTGCAACACGCATAGAGGTAATGGTGTTCAGCAGTGTGCTTGGCAGTCTGCACAGCTGCTATGGCTTCCACAGCTCAGGGGTGCAAAGCAGCAGTTGCTGCTCATGGGGATGCGGTGCTGGAAGCACCCTCTCTCAGGCAGAATGGGCAGGCAGATGTGAGCAGCTGTTGAGACTAGTGAGTCACTCTTCCTGGCCCAGTCTCCAGATAAACAGTTGTAGCTTGGCGAGGTCACTAGGAACACACGGAATCTGCCCAGGGAGTGTCCTGAGTGGTTTGTGCAGCGAGGGCATCCTCAAGAAATCTTCTATTGTTTTGGAAAGAGGCCTGAGCTGGGCAGTACCAGTATGCCTTGACAGTTGGGCACTGGAGCTAAGAATCCATACCTGGTACATGAAGGTGGATTAATTCTGGACATGAGCATCGACCTGGTTATGGCACAGTCCCATTTTCTTGGTATTGAGAGACGTTCAGGGGTGGTACTTTAAGAGTGAAAATGTGAAAGTAACAGAAAGTAACTACCTTACTGACTGGATATGCTGCTGTGTTCCTGAAAACTTAAGAATGGTTAAAATAAAAACAGTTCAGAAATGAGGATAAGGAGATAGCATCTCTAGTTGAGATGTTAGTCTCCTTTCCAGCCTTAAAAACCTACATCTGGAGCACTTGTTCTAGCTGGCTTGCTGCTGTGGATACACAGATGGTATTGCAGATGGTTTATCGTGGAAAAGAAACTGATCCTCTGCCTTGCTGCACTGAAGATGGGGCAATAATTTTGTGGCTTCTAGCTCAGATTTGACTAAAGGGAAGGTGTCCATTGTTCTCCAGAAGTTAGGACAGAGTCTTTTGATAGGTCAACTAGACAGGTCATTTCAAGTGGTAGAAAATTGATTCTCACAGTTCTCCTGTTGTCAGAAGCTTCTTCCATCTTCCAAGTACCTGATTCTGTTTCATAGACAAACATTTGTTGAGACCTTCAATGTGCAGATCATCTGTCTGTCTTGAATCCATCCATCATTCTGGTGGAGCTGCCAGGGACACTGGTTTGTACCTGGAGCAGTCTACAGGGACTGTGTCTTTCCTCCTCAGACATGTTCCTGCATCTGGTGGCCTACTGAATGGTTTGGGTAGAGATGGCAGGTAATGAAGAAATACAGAAAAGGGGTAACCTGACCTGCTTTTCCAAGTGTTTCTTGGCACTGGATCCTGAGGCATAGCCATAGGCTCCCTCTTCACATGTCAACTTTTTAGGCTATGAATTAAAGATTATGTTGGCTTAACTGAGCTTTTCAGCTGGATTGGTTGGATTTCAGGCTTGAAAGCAGAAAATGAGGATTTGCTGAGCTCACTGCTGCCAATAGCCTGTTCAAGTAAAGGAATTTCTTTCCTTTCTGCTGCCCCATGGAGAGGGAGGGAGGCTGAGAAGGATCTTTGCACAGGGCAGAGCTGGCTGAGGCTAATGTGTCCTGTAGTTTATCAGGGTTCATCAGGGCTGTCTAGCAGCAGGCGCCAACAGCTCCCCATCATGCTGCCTTCTTGAATTTCAAACTTCTGCCTATCTCACCCATAGAGAGTGTCATTATTGTCACTCGAATTAGCAGTTTGTGTTTAGAAAAGGAAAGGAGAATAGAAAGGGGCAGCCTGGAGTTAACCTGTTAAAAATCCACAGTTGGTATTTTCTGTACAAATAGCAGGGAAATGCAGCTTTGTCCTTGACTTGGTAGACCAGCTGTGTAGCAAGAAGAAACCCAACAACCAGCACTCCTGCCACTGGTGTCCGTGGGCTGCAATGTAGACAAAAAAAATGGCAAGCTCTTGTGGGCTTTAAAGCTCTTCTGGTGAGGCAAAAATGTTACAATGGGCTTGTGGAGCAGCTGCTGAACGCTTTCACTCTGAAAGGAACAAATTCACCATTACTCATAAGGACCTTAAAGATCAGCTAGTTGCATCCTCCCTGTCATTGGCACGAGCAGCCTCCGCTAGAGCAGACTGCTCAAACCCTTATCCTACCTGGCCTTGAACATCTCCAGGGTGGGGGCATCCACAACCTCCTTGTGCAACCTGTTCACAGGTTAGAATTTGTCTAATATCCAGTTGAAATCTACCTTCTTCAAGCTTCAATGCATTCCCTTATCTCTACAAGCTCTTGTAAAAAGTCCTTTCCCAGCTTTCCTGCAGTCCCCCTTCAGGTACTGGAGGCCGCTGTGAAGTCTTTGTGGAACTGTCTTTTCTCCACGCTGAACAGCTTCAACTCTCATGGCTGGAAGAACTTCACCACTCCTTCCAAATCAGTCTTAAAGCTTTCTGTTGTCTCAGACTTGATAAATCTTTATACAGTTGAGGGGCAGTTTTGCCTTCTCATGGGATGGAAAGAGATCTCCCAAGAGCACCAGTCTGAATCTAGTGCTGCTGAGGCTGGGGAAATGTGTTCATCTGCATAGCCCTGTCTTTCTGATTTGTATGTCCTGTCCTTGACCTGAGTTTCTTTTCCCTTGCCCTTGCAAAAGCCAATAAACTATAGATCTTATCACTGATTTCTTTGTTTCTTCTGCTCAAGAAAACAACTCTGGTTTAAGAATATTTTGGTTTGGTTTATTTTTTTAACTTTTTTTTCCCAAGAGTAGTGTTGGAGTTTCTGCTCCTTTTCTGAAGGTTTAGGTTTCAAAGATGAACCTTAAAGCAAAATTCAGCCTAATAACAGAGATACTTGTGAGAAACTAAGATAGGAGGGAAGCTAATATAGTATATGGAGTAATGGTGCATATTGTGTACATACTAGATGCCTTTGGTCAGCATACAGTTCAGCACCTTTCCCAGTTCCCTTCAAGATGTGACTTTTAGTGAATCCCTATACTGAAGGTGCTAATAAAAAGTTATTTACCATGACAGTGGTGAGAGGCTGGAAGGGGTTGCCTAGGGAGGTGGTTGAGCCTAGGCTGGATGAGGCTGTGGCCTGGCTGATGCAGGGTAGGGTGTCTCTGCCCATGGCAGGGAGGTTGGAACTGGGTGATCTGACTGTTTCTGTGACTCTATTCTGATTCTATGAAAAACAAGCAACATAGGTACTGGCATTCAAGTATTGAAGACTGTTCCAAGAGTGAATTTGACTTGCTGGTTGCTTAACTGAGCTGATTTTTAAATAGCTCAAGGTGACCTAAGCTACAATAAAAATGGGTAATAGAGATGCCACTGGTAGGAGACTCCCACCTGTCAGCCCTACTGATTCAGGGGAACTCACTGAAGCTCAGGTGCAGGAGGACAATGGGTTAGTTTCTACCTCTGCAACAAGCTGGTGGAATTGCTAGCAGGGCGATAGTCCCAGAGGTGCTTTGGTTTACAACCTGTCATTGCTCTCAACTGTATGTGCAGTCTCTTTCTCTGCCCCTGAGATGGCTTGGATCTGTTTGGCTGAAGTACCAAACCAGCAGTCAGCCTTCTCCCCTGAACAGGAGTTAGCAGAGCACATGGGCAGCCCTGTGCTGGCAGCATGACCCACGTTGTTTAGCAAATTGCTGGCCTCCTTGTGCAGGGAGGAATGCACGAAGTATGTGAGCACTGCTGAGTGAGACAGTAGCACATTGTCCTGGGAATGGGAAATTACAGTCCCTTTCCAGCTGTGCCACTGACCTGCTGTGATCCTGACCTGGATGCATCTGCAGGAGAGGTGCCTTGTCCAAGTCGTGCTCAAAACTCCCATACTGGAGCTGGGTTTAAAAACCATATCTAAGGGTATGGTATTGCCTTGTAATGAAGCTTCCTGAGGAGCTGTGGAAAGGTTTCTGGGGGAGTTGTTGGCTTGAGCAGTTGTGTGGTGGGCAGATAGCAACCTAAATAGGCTTGGATGCAATAACACTTCGTGCCTACTCAGTTGTGCTTGGCTGCAAGGGGATTTTAGTTTGCAGACGAAACTACCAGTTCCTTAGCCCCCCCAGATTAGCTTGCTGCAGCCTGTCAGAATTCAGTGAGTGCATAATGCTGCATGTGACTAACTAGCCACCCAATTTTCCAGGTTCAACAGGATCACAGTATTAATGGTAAACAGAGGAAGTCCTTATAGAAAAAAGTCAGACTTCCCAGTGAGTGTTGAACCAAAAAGTATTCCTTAACTTATGTTGGGGGTACATGAGAGCTTAATCTGATTTACTCCTGTCCTTAAAGTGTCTGACATGCTGTGAAGATACAATCAGATGGAAGGGCTGGAGCGTGCATGAGGGTGGGGAGGAAGTCTTCCCCTGCGGCTCTTCTGCTCCTTTGAAGTCACTGAGTCATTGTGGTTTGTTTTTCCTGTTTAGTCATATTGTTGCTGTGGTGATTGACCCTGTCGTGCTGCCTGAGTCCTAACAAAGTGGAGTGCATGTTCATTCACAACTGTGCACTGAGATAGCTATAGATGAGACCAATTGTTCCATGCTCCTAGTTTTGCCCAAGCTCTGGCACTGGCCAAACTGTTGGTGACACTGTCTGGGTGAACATGTGTGGCTCCATCCTTTGGCCTGTGTCTTTCAGATGAAAGGTTGATCTGGGTCAGGCGTAGCAAGGCTTCATAGTATGTTAGTTCAAAGTGGGGCCAGATAAGCCTGAGTAGGTTGTCTACACTGCCTTGGAGGAGGAAGCTATGTTTATGGGGGTGGTTGTGGTACCTGCACCTTGTCCCTGCAGTAGCCATGAACTGTTGAGGTTCTGTGACAGACAAGTGAAAGAGGAGGAAATGGCTCTCAGCATTGCTCATCTAGGAGAATATCACTGGAGGCCCTTAATTGTGGTGTTAAGCTTCTGCCTCTCTGTAGAGTTAGATGCTGAGGTGCCAAGAACCTGGCCATACTTCTGATGTCTCGACTAGTGTTAACCAGAAATCCCATGCCTTGACTGAGTTCCCAAGTTCTGGGTGTGATGCAAGATATAGCACAAGCGTTGACTGCACTGCAGCTGCACTTAGAGCTAGCTGCTGTCAGGGGTAATGAGAACAGGGCTTCTCTTGCCCAAAGATGACTTTTTCAAGTATGAAGGAGGAGTAGTACAGGATTGGGAAACAATCTGTCAAGCTGCACCTGTTAGCCATGCTCATCCATGCAGCCTGCTGACTGGCTGACATTGGGTTTCAGCTCTTCTGCAGTCTGTGTAGCCACAGCCTGGGTGAAATGTGACCTTTTTCCTCTTCCAGCTGATGTGGCTAGGGGATACCCTGCACATGGCTCTGTCTGCACTGTGCAAATGCTCCAGACTGGTGGCAGCCAGTTAGCTCAAAGTAGCCTGCTGATAGCTTCAAGTCTGGAAGTAGCTACTGAGAACAGAGGTGTTCCTGGTGACAATGGGTGTCCTTTTGATCATGCAGCAAAGCCATGGGCTTTCTTATCTGGAAGGGTACTGGTGAGAGGTCAGTGCTCCATTTCAGCTCACACAATTCAAATCCAGTCAGGAGCTGCTGTGTCAGGTAGAAATAAAATGCTACCAGGTTAGGACACCACTCCTGAGCCTGATGGCCGAAGCTCAGGCTAATGTTGTAGCTCTGTTTGCTCTCCTGGCTGAGCTCTGGAGATGGCAAGTAGCTGGGGGCTTGGGAAAAGGTCCAAATTTGGTACAGCTGTTAAAGATGTGTGGCCTAGTTTTTATACATCTCCTCTGAGGCTGCAGCCTGGCGTGAAGATGCATGTTTATTTGTGTGTCCTGTCCCGTGGTGAGCAAAGCTTTTAGCTTCCTGTTCCTCTCTCAAGGAGAGGGAGGGGTGGCTGGAACACCAGATCATCATGGTGTCTGCTGTTGTTGGAGAGATGGCCAAGGTAACCTTTTGCACTTGCCAGAGAGAATTACACCTTGCACCAGACCCCTGTAGGGCTGCTTGACCTCTTCTGAAAGAATTATCAAGAAGAGCTGAGAACATTTCACTCCATCAGCATGTGTCTGTTCTCCTTTCTAGGCATTAATCTCTCCAGATGTGGATTTTGAACAGTCTGAGAGTGACCAGGATATTTCAGGACCCTTGGGAACAAGCCAGAAGATGAAGCAGCCCAGCTATCAAGTGGTCATCTGACAACACTGCAACAAAGGAGGTGGAGCAAATGGCAGCAGCACTGTGGTTCTTGAGCTGGCCAATGAAGGGCAGACTAGGGAAGGCAAACTGATCCCCATGGATCTACAGAGATCTTTCTTGCCTGTCTCATCCAGATCTGTCTGCAGTTGTCTCTCTTTTGGGATGGTGTCTGTGCATCCTGTACAGGCTTGAGCAGTATCTGCTTTATCTGTCTGACCCTAACCTTACACATGCAGGCATGTTGATGTTGGGGTGTGGATGGGTACTTCCCCTGGCTAGGCAGCTGGGTGCAACTTTTTGTCGGGGTTAGGGACTGAAATCAAAGGAATATCTGTTTTGGTCTGGGTTTTTTTAATAGAAAAAAACCAAACATCTATCCTGTACCACCTGAAATGTGACACTTCTCCGTTCAGAATACTCAGAAGAATTGGTTTGCAATGTGTATTTAAATATCTTTAATTGGGAAGGTTGTCTTTGATGTTTTTTACTGTTTTATAATGAATGAAATAAATATTTGGTCTAGAACTGATTGATAAATGAAATGACTTCATGTGCTTAATGTTTTGCAAGACCCTAACACTGTGAAGGTGAGGAATGAGATGCTCACAGGATCACATGACATTAGGTGTTGGAAGGGACCCAAGGAGATCATCGAGTCCAACCCTCCTGCTAGAGCAGGACAATACTATCTAACACAGATCACAGAGGAACACATCCAGACAGGCCTTGAAAGTCTTCAGAGAAGGAGACTCCACAACCTCTCTGGGAAGCTTGTGCCAGTGCTCTGTGACCCTTACAGTAAAGAAGTTCCTCCTTGTGTTGAGGTGGAACCTCTTTTGCTGCAATTTACATCCATTGCTCCTTGGGAGCAAGTGAGAAGAGCCTGTCCTCCAGCTCCTGGCCAGCCCTCAGATACTTACAAACATTTATCCAATCCCCTCTAAGTCTTTTCTCTAGACTAAAAAGCCCTAAGTCCCTCAGCCTGATGTTGAAATCTTTCCTGGTGAGTTCCCCACATGGCAAGGTCATTCTGCAGCAGGACTATCACCCCACGGGAAAGCTAAACCACAGTGCTTAGTTCCTGCAGGTGGGTTGTATGAGCTATGTCACAGCAAACACCTTATGATGCAGTATCAGCCTGTGCTGGACTCCAGACTGGAACAGACCTTGAAGGTTTGTCCCAGTTGCAATGAGTGTTTACTGGGAAGCAGAAGTTGGATGTTTTCCTTTTACATAGCTTAAAATAAATATATGAAAATCTCTACAGGCCTGACTAAAAAGCTGGATTTGAAAGGTCAGCTGAAGCTCCATCAACCAGTCATGATCTTCTGAGGATAAGGGAATAGCCTCAGCTAGGGTTGCTGCAGCACAAGACCCCTGAGTCACCCTGGATCTGTCATTTTGGGCTCCAAGTGTGAGGTGCAGGGCTTTGCCCTTGCTGTCTTTTTGATATCTTGTGTGTTCATCTAGAAACACACAACAATGCAAAACACTTCCGAGCTCTTCTGGGAAGTGAGCACAGAGCAGCTGCATCAGGAACTTTCAGTCTGGGTGCAGATACACAGCTGGGAGGAGATCTGTACAGAGTTCAAATGATGGATAGACCTCAGAGCAGGGTCTGATCCAGGATCCAATGAAGAGAAAAGATAGACCTGCTTAAGCCGCAGACAGGCTGCTTATTGCACGACAGTCTCCAGAGGTTGGGCACGAGTTGTCTGTCTTTTTTTTTCCCCTGCCTTGTATTTTTCTGAAGAAAACATGTCTTAAGGAGTGAAAAAAATAAAGGATTTTCTATCATAAACAGCTTTAGACTATAAAAAGCTGAGCTGAGAGCATGTGAAGTTTTCTGTTGCTGGGGTATTTTCCCAACTTCAAAGTACTTTAGAAGCATTAGACACCAATCAAAGTCCAAACCAGACACTCTTGGCTACACTTAACAGCTCTGCAGTCTTATACTGTATTTCTGGAAATTAACCCTGTTTTATTTCTTACTCAAGGGTTAAAATCCTGCTTGTGCTGGCACACTGAATGGGTTTTAGGACACATGTCACGCAGCTCTCAGAATAGATCACTTATATTGATCACAGAAATCACTTTCACAATACAACTTCTACGGTGGTAAGGGCTAGAGTAAATCCTGTGTTGTTTAAGGTCTTGACTGAAAATAGATTAAAACAGCTTTTCTGTTAGAAATTTGCTCCCTGTTTTGAAGTGTAGTGGTAGTTTGGGGTTTGCTCTTGCTAGAGAGCTGCTCAGTGCAGTGCTGCAGTATGCAAAGAGTGCAGATTTAGCCACAGCCACGTCTTTGTTCTAAGTTGAAAGATAAATGACATGATCCTTACCTTAGTCCCGAGTTGAGACTGGCTGAGAGGCCTCAAAACAGACTCAAAATAGGTATGGGGGAAGGTTGTCCCTCTCAAGCGCTTCCTAAGTTCTTCCCAGAGAGAGTGATTTGCCATTGGAATGGGCTGCCCAGGGAGGTGGTGGAGTCGCCGTCCCTGGAGGTGCTCAAAAAAAGCCTGGATGAGGCACTTAGTGCCGTGGTGTAGTTTACTGGACAGAGCCGGGTGCTAGGTTGGACTGGATGATCTTGGAGGTCTCTTCCAACCTGGTTGATTCTATGCTTCAGTAGCCCTTTTCTGAAACAGTCATGTACCTTATGTCCATTGCACTCATTGCTCAGCCCTCATTCCCAAGCTGTTTGAGCAGCTTGCGATCTGTGAATCACTGCAAACCCAAGTGCTTTGTGACCGTCTTGGAGATGAGAACAAACATGTGCCTGTGAGTGCAGCTGTCCCAGTTCTCTTCCTGGGATCTCTCTGCTATAGAGGGCCAAACCTGGATGCATTCTCCTTCTGAGGGCAAAGTCTTGTAATGTCCTCTTTATAGATGAGGGTAAGCTGAAGTTTATAGCAAGAGCAAAGGCAATAACTGCTTTTGGGGCAACAGAAGCACAAACTCTGCTTTCCAATGTCTGCTATTTAAAGGCTGAATTAGTTTTCTCTATGGGGTTAAGTTCTCAATGTAACGTGGCAGTTAGAATCCTAGGGTCTGTTCACCAAACACACTTCTTGGTTCCTACCAGGTATATAGAGGCTTGAAGAACATCACTGACCTTCAGCTCCCTGCTGAAATTACTTTGGTTCCCAATGTTTTGTAAACTTATGAGAGGTACTTTAACCCATCTGGTAACAAAAGTTTGTCCAGCAGCATGAAACATACATAACCTTCACTTCGATGCTCATTTTATCTTCACCAAATGAAAGCTTCACCACAGTGTACACTGTAAGATATTTATTGTGAAATGGGTAACTGGAGCTTTAATAAGAGGTTGGGTATGTTGCTCCAGGTGCTTTATATGGCTTGGAAGTTGGACTTGATCATTATCCTTTTCAGGCCCAGAAAGAAATACATTTCCTTGGCTAGAGGAAGAGAACTGATGGTGCACTTGAACCATCAGCAATGTGCATGTGTGCACATATATATATATATGTGCACATACCTATATACAGGAGAGATGAGAGCTGAAGGCATTTGCTCCCCCTACGATACACCTGAACAGCAAAATGTGGGAGAAGAGTGAAGATTTCAAAGATATCTTTTTAGTAAGGGTAATATGAAGAAGACACTTGCTAAACCCTGGGCTGTCTAGAAGTTCACTGCCACCCTCTGCTCCTGAAAGGGGAGGTTATTCTTAAATGGGCTATCTTCCCATTCCTTTCTTGAATGGAGAAGTCAACTTCCTAGATACTTTTTCTCATCTAACTTCTGGGCCACGACCATGCTTCAGAGCATTAACCTTTCTGGTTATTGCATGCTCAGGACTGCTGAATGTGTTGCCTTTCACTCCCCCTTTCTGGGCCCAAAGCAGTTGTTTCCTCTTTGTTCTGAAGTGTGAGCTTTGGCATGAGTTTCACACTATCTTAGCTCTCTTCATGGATCTTCCAGAGTGCAATTAAATCTAGCTGGTTGCTTTTGGCTGTTGTCATCTCCAGAGTACATGGGTGTGAATAGGCAATGATGCTTGTTACCTGCTCTGCTGCCACAGTGTGAGCAGTACTAGCCAGATGATCAAGCAACTGGAAAACCACCACCCCAGCCCAGCAGCTTCATCTCCTACAGCAACAATACAATTTATTTAAATATGAGAAAAATCAGTCGTGATTTCTGTAGGTCTCTGGCAACTCTGGTTTATCCTAACAGATGGATATCATTTAGCTTCTGGAGATGCTTCCACACCCACCCTCCTTCCAGTTCTGGAAAGGCAGTGTATACATGAGCTCAACTTGGCCTTGCCATTGTCTTTGTTGCAGTCCTCTTTGGCCAGGTTCACTACTGAGCAAACTCCCTTGTGACCGATCTATAGCGTTAGTCAGTGATGCCTCACTTTGAAATAGACCACAGCCTTGCAGAGGTTTCTTTGCAGAGCAGCACCACCTGCAGTGGGGGTTGCTGGCGGGCCCTTCTGTGACCTCCTGCTGCCAAATTCCTGCTGTGTACGATTTCCTGCAGTGCAAGGGAAGAGAAGGAGCCAGGGGAAAGTGGGATGAAAAAAATTTTGAGAATTTGGAGTAAGGAAAGACTTCTCCTTGATTAGAAATGCAGCTAGAAATGTCTGTTCTAAAGTCAAGATGCTGTTTTGCAGGGTCATAAAAGTCATTAAGAGTCCTGGTTCATCGTCACCATGTGGAGAATCAGATCTCTGCTAAGCAGAAGTTATGCTCTGCTGAAGGAGATGACAGATCTGCTGGAAGCTCACAGTGGGAATTTGTTTTTCTTAGATGTGGTCAAGACTCAAGTCACTAAACCTGCAATGTTACTTAAATGTAGCGCTTCACGGAATGGGAGCCTGTACCACTCCTCTTGCTGCTCAAGACCAGAGGTGCAGCCTACGCACAGCAAGAGCAGTAAACCACATGCAGGTGCTCACCACTGTTTTAAGGGTCCATAGTCATTTAGGGAACATTATATTTAGTTGCAAATCCAGATCCCAGCTCAACAACCAAGAAATCAATCCCCTCTTGTGTGGCCTGTTGACTCAAGGTTTTGATTTGTTACTCCTTTCATGCTAATAAGTCACTGAAGATGAATATCTACCCACTTTTCTCCTTTCCCCAGGAACCATGGTTGAAGCAGGTGTTCCAAGTCATGTCTTGGCAAGGCATCTCCCCCAAGGCTGTGTCTCTAGCTAGGCACTGTACTGTATGAGCTGTGCCTTTCCCTGGGTGACTCACCAGCCCCTGGAGCTATTGCACAGAGCCCTGCAAAGCTTTATTTTGAAAGCCAGAATCTCTCTGCCCCATTTGATGTTACTGCTAGCCCATTTCTCCTTCCCTTCCCACTGGGAGAGCACATTAAACATGTCTTCAGTCCTTCCCTCCCCAAGGTCCTTTTCTCCAGGAATTTGATGAGCAGTATTCATCCAGCACAGAAGAGAGACAGATGATTTCCAAGGGCAGAAAGCCTTGAGTTCTTTGGCACCAAAAAAATATGGAAATATTCAGAAGTTGCCTAAGCTCTGGAGGCTTCAGAAGTATTCAGAAGTTGCCTAGCTCTAGAGGCTTCAGAAAGGAACCACTGTCACATGCTGCTGTGATGCAGCCTTAAAGGCTGTTAATTGTCCCAAAGCTGGTCCCTGTGTCAAAAGGATGAGAAGCCAAATAGTCTTTGTAGTTTCCATCGATGAGTTTGTCTGCGTTGTTTTTGGCAAACCAGCAGTCAACCTCCTTCTGGCCATTGTAGATCCTCCTCTGTTTCCACACCACAGGAACAAGCCGGCCCTTCACACTCAGGGTGTTCGTAGGCTTTGGATTTAATGCTTCCGTTTGGTTCTGACCAACCTGCAGATGAGTTGTGTTTAGGGATTCCTGAAGAAGTTTAACTTCATGGTTCAAGAACTGACCTGCAAGGCAAAGTAAAATGGAGCCATGACTGGCTGCTTTGTGTCTGTTTGTAAGTTCAGTTGGCTGAGTTTGGGGTTTTTTGCAAATATGCTAGGTTTTGAGGATTCACAACGAAGCTGGTGAGGGGCCTGGAACACAGCTTATGAGGAGTGGCTGAGGGAGCTGGGGGTGTGCAGCCTGGAAAAGAGGAGGCTCAGGGCTGACCTCATTTCTGTCTACAACTACCCAAAAAGAGGTTGTAGCCAGGTGGAGGTTGGTCTCTTCTGCCAGGCAACCAGCAACAGAACAAGGGACCACAGTCTCAAGCTGTGCCTGGGGAGGTATAGGCTGGATCTTAGGAGGAAGTTCTTGCCAGAAAGAGTGATTGGCATTGGAATGGGCTGCCCAGGGAGGTAGTGGAGTCGCTGTCCCTGGAGGTGTTCAAGCAAAGCCTGGATGAGGCACTTAATGCCACGGTCTAGTTGATTGGCTAGGGCTGGGTGCTAGGTTGGACTGGATGATCTTGGAGGTCTCTTCCAAGCTGGTTGCTTCTATGATTCTTAGTGCAGGGAATAAGGGACTTCTCTGCAATAGCAGGATCAATATAAGTCCTGTCTCACAAACAGAGGTTAGAATAGATCCCTATTTTTTATTTATTTCACTTTTCAAGATACATTGGCTGAGCTAAAGACTTTATTTTGAGCTGTTAGGAGTAAGTTCCCATCTGTGGGCTACAGTTAGAGGATAACAAACCATACAATGCTCATCTGGAAACAGAAGATCTATATTCTCTTTCCTTGCCTTCTGAGGAGCAAGCTCTTTCACGCCAAACCTAAGTGTGCAGTCTTAAAGGTTTGTGCATGCAAGTGGCCTGCATCCAAAACTCTTCTCCTGAGGGATCATCTCGTGCTTAACCTGAAAGCACCTAAATGTCAGGGAAACTATGGCTTTGTTCTTAGACTTCTGGACCTGTAAATGGTCCGGAAAAAGATGGATATTAACAACAGAGAACTTGTGATAGTTTGAGGCAAACTGGAATGTTTTAGTGAGAGAACTTAGATGATAAGCTGTGAAAAGGAAACAATGGTGATGTCTGCTTCACTGATGGGCTTGCTGAGATGTATAAAAACAAGAACAAATAGATAAGACAGTCGGTGTGGGTATCTCTCTCGGAGTCAGTGTCTGTGCTTTTCTCCCTGGGCTGCTTCTGTGTAACAAATCCCTCTGCTTCCTAATACCCCTTGCCTATCCTCCAAACTCACCTTGCTTGTAAGGTATACTCTGGGGTAAGGTAGAGAGTTGGAAAGAAGGTGGGAGGGTGGTTGGGAGCCCCTCCTGGTGACTCCTATTTCTGGGAGGGCTGTTGTGTTTCTGTATTACTTTTAACTTGTATATAACTGTATATGTTTGTGTATATATCTGCTGGCAAATTGTGCTAAGAATCATAGCACAGAATCATAGAATTAACCAGATTGGAAGAGACCTCCAAGATCATCCAGTCCAACCTAGCACCCAGCCCTGCCCAAACAATTAGACCATGGCACTAAATGCCTCATCCAGGCTTTGCTTGAACACCTCCAGGGACGACAATTCCACTACCTCCCTGGGCAGCCCATTCCAATGACAATCACTCTTCTCTGGGAAGAACTTCCTCCTAATATCCAGCCTTTACCTCTCCCAGCACAACTTGGGACTGTGTCCTCTTGTTTTGTTGCTGGTTGCCTGGCAGAAAAGACCAACCCCCACCTGGCTACAGCCTCCCTTCATGTAGTTATAGACAGCAATGAGGTCACCCTGAGCCTCCTCCAGGCTAAACAACCTCAGCTCCCTCAGTCTCTCCTCATAAACTGTAAATACAGCTTCATTCCTTGACTTCCTGCTGGCTGAGTCTAGTTTTGGTGATTTCATAAGAGTGGGGGGATAGGTAACTCTCAAATAATCACAGAACTTGAGAGGGATGTAAAAGTCTCACCTGAGAACTTAATTCCCGCCTCTCCATTACCTCCTGTCTCTGTCCTTTGAAACTGTGTGGAAGGATCATTTTTGTCTGATTTACCTGAGGGGTTGTTACCTACCCAGTAGTCCATGGGAGTCAGATGAGAGGCCTTTACTGTTAGAGATGTAGAACCCCAGGTGATTCCTCTGATATGGGGCTGGCTTCTTGTAATGGTGGATGAGGATGACAAAGCTGATCGTGTCTCTTATCGTCACTGTGACATTGGAATTGGCAGAGATGGACACCTCGAGGCTGCTGCTTCGCACAGCAGCGCTTCGACCACAGGACAGAAGGAGTCTTTCCCCATCATCCAGGATGATTCTTTTGGGTGTGATCTCTAGGTAGGATCTTTCCGGCTTATTGCTGAGGATAGTGATGGTGCTGAAGTAAGTCCGATGTTTCTTGTGGCCATTGGGTGGTGCAGGAGCTCCAATTAACTGCCCATTCACAGTTACACCTTGCAGGGAAATGATCAATATATGAAAACTGGAAACAAGAATATGTCTGTTGGCTCAAAGATGCAAGCCTTGCAAGTCAGGACATGGAGATTCATCACATCATGCTCAATTATTTCACCTATCAATAGTCAAAAGAGTATAACCAGTTTGTTATAAAACTATCTCCTACAAATGACTAGGCTCAGAAACACTTGCCTTCCCTGCAAACAGGTGGTCTTAACATTGTGCACACAGTGATACAGGATAGGATCAGTTGCTCCTCAGCACCACCACTTCCTAAGGTCTGCCCACTCTTAGACCTACTCATGATTAAAACAATCATGTGCAATGTAAGACAAACATTCATTGCCCTGAGTGTGGTAGCCTGATTAGCCTTGGTATGATTTACCTAGATCACCTATTTATTGACTCATAACTCAAACCTGGGCAAACACACCAGATTTGGGAGGACTAAGAAAAGCTCCCAGCAGACCTTGCTTCTCCTCATCTGGCATAGGGACTGAACTTCTAAGAAGAGGACCCTGATGTGTCTGAATGCTGTGGTCTCAAAGCATCTGAGGGTAGTTGTGTTAGTTTAAAGCTAGCTAGAATGTTTTGGTGAGAAGGATTAGATCACAGACTGTGAAAGAGAAACAAGGGTGATGTCTACTTCACTCATAGGTTTGTTGAGATGTATAAGAAGAATCGAAACACAGATAAGGGAGTTGCTCTTTGCCCGAGCTCTGAGCTGCATTTCTCTCTAACCTCACCCTCCATCTTTCTGATTAATCCACTTGCTTCCTAACCCCCCTGGCCAACCCTCCATTCTTCTTTGGGGTGCATGGCAATGTCTGGGATAAGGTTGAGGGGTGGCAGAAGGGGGAAGGGCGGTTGGGAGCCCCTCCTGGGGACTGAGGTTTCTGGGAGGGCTGCTGTGTTTCTGTATTACCTTCTACCTTGTATATTTCTGTCTATAACTGTATATACTGTAAATATCTGCTTGTATATTGTGCTAGCTGTAAATATAAGCTTCATTCAATTTCCAGAGCCAGCTGAGTCTAGTCTGGGTGATTTCCAAAATGGGGGGAGGGCAGGGAACACCCAAAGCATCACGGTAGTAGACAACTGTGGTTTGCTGATCCTGTCCACCTGACTCCTAAGAACAAAATTAGCCTGAGAAACCACAGAGTAAGAGTTATTACCTTGGCCAAAACCCTGAAGACTGAGAAAGACCTGGGGGGGGAAATAGCCTAATTTATAGCAATCTGAAGTGCTGAACATCTTTAGGTGGCAGTGTAAGAAACTCATGTACTATTCCATAGAATCAGTCAGGGTTGGAAGAGACCACAGAGATCATCTACTTCCAACCCTCCTGCCACGGGCAGGGACACCCTACCCTAGATCATGCTGGCTCCAGAACTGGAGGAGGAAGTTCTTCACCATGATAGTGGTGAAAGCCTGGAATGGGTTTCCCAGGGAGGTGGTTGAGGCCCCATGCCTGGAAGTGTTTAAGGCCAGGCTGGATGAGGCTGTGGCCAGCCTGCTCTAGGGTAGGGTGTCCCTGTTCATGGCAGAAGGGTTGGAACTAGATGATTCTTGTGGTTGCTTTCAACCCTGACTGATTCTATGATTCTATGAAATATCCCCATACTCCTTCATTCTCAAGGAGATCTCTCATCTCTGTATTCATAGGCTCAACTTGCAAGTGCTGCAGAATCTGTTTTCCTCAAATGCATTCTGCAGCTGAGCCACAGAGCCATTCATGCAACAGCACAAAGATACTTTGTGAAAGAGGTTTGAGGGAAAGTTTGCCAGAAGATAGATTTACTGAGTCAGGCATGAACACAGAAAGATGGGGGCTAGACCACTGCCACACTTAACAGAGTTCTTATCATTTTATTGTGAGTTTGTTTGTCTTCTTTGTAAAACAAACCTGTGCATTGTCTCTGGTTTTGATATCCCTTCCTTCCACTGTTTCCCTGCTCAGGGTGTAAGCAGATGATTAGCTGCCCTGCTTAGAATTCCAGATCAGATCAGACTACAGTTTGAGCCCCTTAGGATCAGACTGGATTGGGCAAAGCAGAATTATGTGGGTTTTTCTCAAGGCTTGGTAACTACTTTGGTAGTTTTGTCACTGAAATAGTCTCAGTGCTTGGTTTGGATGCTTTGCTTTGTCCTGAAATGAAGTAGCAGTGATCGAATGCAATCCCCAGACCATACTGCATGTAATGATCAGGAACTGAGCTCTCTAATTCAGCTGAACCAAAGGGATGCCCTGTGGTCCTCACACACTCAAGTGAGTGTCTTGACTGTTAACATGCAATTATTACTCCCTTGATTCCATTCAAAGAAAACCTGAGCCAGGAAACGTTTGGGGAGACATAAAGGCCACTTCTTTCTATATCTACTCTTTCCAATTGATTCTTCATTATTTTTTTCAGGCTAGGTTCTTTTCAGTGGTGCCCAGTGACAGGACAAATGGCAATGGGCATGAACACAGGAAGTTCCACCTAGACATAAGGAAAAAGTCATTTCCTTTGAGGCTGGCAGAGCAATGGAATATGCTGCCTAAAGATGCTGTGGCATCTCTTCCTCTGGACATATTCAAAACCCACCTCGACATTGTGGCATCCTGTGGAGCCACCTCTGGGTGAACCTGCTTTAGCAGGAGGATTGGACTCCAGAGGTCCCTTTCAACCCATTCCATTCTATGATTCTCTGATATTCTGCTAACAAACACTTCTGTAGATTAATTGTTTCTGTGGCAGTGGTCAGGCCTTCCCAGAGGTCCCTTTCAAGCCCTTCCATTCTATGTTTCTCTGATACTCTGTTAACAAACACTTCTGTAGACTAATTGTTTATGTGACAGTGGTCAGGCCTCCTCCTTGCTTAGGCTTGCTGTAAGTTTACCCATAACCTATGCAAAAGTTGGAGGTCAGTAAAAGCAAGTGGGCAGTTTACCTCCCCTTGCAATCCAAGTGATCAGAGCCAGAAAACTAGTGTGCACCAATGTTCCATTGACTGGATAGAAGAGCAAGTTCCTTTCCAATTTCAGGCCAGTTGGTTGTCTATGAAGCACTTTGGTGCTTCCTCTTGTTGCTAAAAAGTTACCCTTGCAGTGCAGCTTTCCTCCACAACCATCTGCTTTGCCTGGCTGCTTACCAGATTCTTTATGATCAGAGACCAGTCGGAGAATGTCCCCTGGTTCTCCGTCAATATTGAAGCAGACTGAGAGCTTGCTGGAGGGAAAATCAATGACGAAGTGAGGGTCTCCATCCGCTGAGAAGACATGGAAAGAGACAAGTGTGAGAGACTTACACAAAACTGCAGTGTCCAAGAATGTGACAAAACTGCTTTTCAAAGTCTGTTTGTCCCTGTTTTTTTTCCCCAAGACTTCCCAGTTTGTTGTTTTTAGGAGGTGGAATGGAGTTTGCCAGGAAATGCCAAGGTTTGTTTTGTTTTTCACAAAGGTTGGGTTTATTTTAGTGTTTTTTTGTTAGAAATTTCTCACAGAAGAGGTTGAGTTTTCAATAAGATCTCAAAACACTGCAGGTGCAAATCAGGATATTTTTCATCCCAGGATATCATTTCAGTAATTTATGGGAATTGTCATGAAGGTGTTTTATGCTTTTCTTCCCCACACTCTGTTGGAAACCTACAATCCCACACAGCACACAGAAATGTGTCCTCTAACCAAGGGCTGCTGCATGGGCAAACACCACACTGAACCTTCCTGGCCCTCAATATTGTATCAGAGCAGTCAACAGGTTGGAAGAGACCTCCAACATCATCCAGTCCAACCTCGTACCCAGACCTGTCCCATCAACTAGACCATGGCACTAAGAGCCTCATCCAGGCTTTTCTTGAATACCTCAAGGGACGGCAACTCCATCACCTCCCTGGGCAGCCCATTCCAATGCCAATCACTCTCTCTGCCAACAACTTCCTCCTAACATCCAGCCTATACTTCCCCCAGCACAACCTGGGACGGTGTCCCCTTGTACTGTTGCTGGTTGCCTGGCAGAAGAGACCAACCCCCACCTGGCTACAGCCTCCCTTCAAGTAGTTGTAGACAGCAATGAGGTCAGCCCTGAGCCTCCTCTTCTCCAGGCTAAACACCCCCAGCTCCCTCAGCCTCTCCTCACAGGGCTATGTTCCAGGCCTCTCACCAGCTTTGTCATCCTTCTCTGGACACATTCCAGTATCTCAACACCTCTCTTGAATTGAGGAGCCCAGATCTGGACACAGCACTCAAGTAAGTAGGGTTTGGGCTAATCCATCAGGATGGCTATACCACAGTAGCATGCAACCAAGGTTTCCATAAATCCATTGTTAAATAAATCCAGAATTTCACTATTATTTTGGATTATTAGAGACATGAAAATGGGCACCAACCTGAAGTTTTGGAGACTTTAATTCTTTGTTTATCTTGCTGTTGACGTATACCTAGAAGCAGGGAAGGAAGATTGTTACAATTATTTATTAAGCAGGAGAAAAAGACCTGGTATAATGATTTTCCCAAAATAATCTCACTGAATAATATAAGACATCTTCCTGCAGCTACTTTAGACTTCATTTAGAAAGAAAAAAAAAACCCAAACAACATTTTAATAGTTTCTGCTGAGTAGTAAGTGCTTCCAGGAAGTCAAGTGCCTAAAAGGTTTGCTCAAGGTCACCCAGCCCACAATCAACAACACTAATGTGAAAATCCCAGTTTTCTGTTTATAACTCCTCAGCTCATTGGCTATATCATCCCTGTTGCCAAAGTCAGCCATGAGAAATGACCTATTGTAAAGAGATTTTTTTTACCACCACATGGTTGTTTTTCCCTCATACCTGGTGGTGCCTTGTGTCCCTGCAAGCTCTGCAACTTCTCACCAATGCCATCAGTAGAAGGGCTGATAAATTCCTCTTGAGGTGGTTCTGAATGGAGTCCAGCCTCTTTCATCTTCAGAACAGTGAAGGGAGTAACAAAATTATAGGCCAGGGCCATTGACTTAGCTTTCTCCATCAAATAGTCCTTTTCCTGATTGTCATCACTCTTCAACCTGGAATTAAGCAATTCCTTGATTGTGAGATAACTCCATGCCCTCTCAATGTAATTGTTATCACCTCTACCATCTTCCAGGCCAGGAACTCCTCTGATGTCATTCCTGCTTGGCAGGTCAATAGCCACATCTTTTTTCAGGAGGATGTATTTCTTGGAGTTGCTCGCAGTCACCTCCACATGGAGACTATCTGAGGTGTGGTTGATGAGTTTGCCAGCTATTATGATTTCAGAGCCATTGAAGTAGTTGGGGAAGAAGTTCTGAGTGACTTGCTCCACATTGTCTTCAGAGTAATCAACACGAATGTCAGAGAGAAGAGGTGTTCCTATTTCATCATAGAACCTTAAACAAAAACATTGCTCACCATTACCACTCTTCATCGAAGTATATGAACTCACTCTTGCACATACACATGGCCAAGGATCCAGTTAGACTATCCAGTATGGATCCTTAAGACATTCAGGAGCAATTAGAGCTACCAGATGCCAGACTGAACTACTTCATCCACTATAACTGGGCCTACAGAGATGAGGGAGTCACTGCCTTCAGAGATTTCTAAAGCTCAAGCATAAGCAACCTTGAGAAACCTCATGTGAATTTGAAGTTAGCTCTTCTTTGAGCAGAAGCCTGAATTACATGACCACCAGAGTTCCCTTTCAATCAGAATAATTCTCTCCCTCATTTTTGTTTTCAGTGTTTTTCAATCATCTAAACTCTAGATTATCATAGAATCAACCAGGTTGGAA